>BQNB010021247.1:21172-64461 GCA_026074375.1 Tanacetum coccineum | reverse complement strand
TGTATCGATCCAAAGTCTATCATAATACAATCAATCAAACAATCATGTCTAGTAACTCAGATAATATTCAACTTGACGGTTCTGATACCCGCCCTCCTATGCTCGATAGGACTAATTACGAATCATGGTCACAACGAATCCGATTGTACTATAGAGGAAAGGAAAATGGATTGCAAATTCTTTAGTCAATTGATCAAGGACCATTTGAGCTTGGAACTACAAGGAATACACTTGGAACTACCCCTAAGGGAGGTGTTCTACTTGGACCAGAAAGGCCTCATACCTATGAGGATCTAAGTGACACGGAGAAGAAGCGATACGATGCAGACCAGAAAGGCCTCGTACCTATGAGGATCTAAGTGACACAGAGAAGAAGCGATACGATGCATATGTACATGCAACCAATATTGTGCTCTAAGGATTACCCAAAGATATCTAAAAGCTCATCAATCACAACATTGAAGTAAAAGCAATTTGGGACAACGTCAAAATGCTTCTTGCAGGTTCTGAGCTCACCAAAGAAGACAGAGAATCACAGTTGTATAATGAATTTGAGCGGTTCAAGATGCTTCCAGGTGAAAACACCAATGAGTACTATGTTCGATTTTACAAGCTGGTCAACGACATGAGGAATATCATAATGACAATGCCTAACATTCAGCTGAACTCCAAGTTTGTGAACAACATGTCACCTGAATGGGATAGGTTTGTGATAGCCGTTAAACTCAACAAAGGTCTAAAAGTGACAAATCATGAACAGCTGTATGCATATTTAAAACAACATGAGAAGCATGTTGCATAAGATCGACTGATCATTAAAAGAATCACTCCTACTACTAATGAACAACTTGCATTTGTTTCAACTGTCCAACCTTATACCCAATCATCACATGTCCAGTCTTATCAATATCCTTCTTAATCAACAAACCCTCAATCACTGCAATATCTACAATTCCCTAAAACATCACAAATTAATTCCGGATACACCCAAACTAATGAAATACTTGACAACCTAACCAAACAAATGGCACTTCTTGCCCAATCATTCAGAGCTATACTTCCTCAGATGAATAATCAACTTCGAGCCCCTTCTAACACCCGAAATCAAGCAACCATTCAAGATGGTTAGGTTGTCGTTCAGAATGTTCAAGGGCGACAGAATCAGAATCAAAATCAGAGGTATGTTGCTCGAGGAAATGGTGCTGCAGGCAATGGGGGGCATAGAATAGAGCTGGGAATGCCAATGCAAGTCAAGGAAAACTGGTCAAGTGTTATAACTTTAATGGGGTTGGACATATTGCAAGGAACTGTACTCAGCTGAAGCATCCATAGAATTCTGATTATTTCAAGGACAAAATGCTGCTGATACAAGCCTAAGAGAATGGTGTAGTTTTGGATGAAGAGGAACTACTCTTTCAGGCTGGTGAACAGGGAAACACCTTTGATGCAGATGTGGATAATCAACCAGTCCAAGACTTAGCTCTGAACGAGGACAATATTTTCCAAGCAGATGAATGTGACGCTTTTGATTCAAATGTTGATGATGAACCGACTACTCAAACTATATTCATGGCCAATTTGTCCTTAGCCGGGTTAGCAAATCCACAAGCTATACATCAATCTTATCTGAGGTACATACTCTGGAAAATGCTATTGATCATAGTGTTACTAATCAGGATGAACATGAGATTCATAATGAAGTACAACAGTCAAATGTTATTGACTCAACTAGTGTCTATATGGGTAACAGCAATGTTATTCCATATGATCAATATTTGTCGGTCAATAATATTTCTGTTGTACCAAGTTGTGCATCTTCCACTCTAAATAATGTATGTATATCGTCTGATAATGATGCATTCGTTCCTCATGACCCGATAGCCAATGAACTTAATATCTACAAGGAACAAGTTGCCATTTATGAGCAACGTGCTAAGTTTGAATTGACTGAACGTAAACAGTGAATGGATGATCAAATGCATATGCTTATTTAAAATCGTAATAAAACGGAAAAAAAATCTTAAAAAGGAACTTCATTCTCTCAAGTTGCAACTTAATTCAACTATGGAAAACAACAAAATAATTGAAGGAACTGTAACGACTTTGAAACAAGAACTTAAACAGAAAGAGTCCAAATTCCTGACCGATTTTTCCAATCTAAAACACCTTAACGATAAACTGGAGAATAAGCTTCACTCACAAGATCAATCCATTCAAACTGTCCACATAATGTTAAATCCTACTCTGGTGTACGACCAAAAGACTAAAACTGCACTAGGTGCCAGAGCCCTTTTTACCTCAGACAGGCTAAAAAGGACCAACCAACACTATATGATGGTGATGAACTTCTTAAGCCTCATCATGTGTCAGTAATTGTTCCATCGTCTGAGGAAGAACTAGAGTTAGCAGAAGCTACTAGGAATAAACTGCATGTGAAAATGAATGACACTGCCTGTACGGACTGATAATGGCACCAAATTCGTTAATAAAGACTTGATTGATTACTACGAAAACGTTGGAATTACCCACGAGAAGACTGTTCCTGGAACTCCTTAGCAGAATGGCGTTGTTGAAAGACGTAATCGCACTCTTGTTGAAGCGGCTAGGACTATGTTGATATTCTCGAAGGCTGTATTATTTTTGTGGGCAGAAGCTGTGGCTACTGCTTGTTACACCCAAAACCGATCCCTTATACATACTCTTCACGATAAAACCTCATACAAACTTGTAGGGCTCTCTGCTACCCAACAAATGACAGTGAAGATCTTGGTAAATTGAAGGCTAAAGCAGACATTGGGTTTTTTGTTGGTTACGCACCAAACAGGAAGGGTTACCGAATCTATAACAAACGAACCCGACAAATCCTGGAAACTATTCACGTTACATTCGATGAGCTGACTGGGCAAACGGATCCTGTACACTCCAGTTCAGGACCCGCTCCTAACCTTTTGACGCCTAGACCTATAAGTTTAGGGCTCGTACCTAATTCTGCTCCTGCTATACCATATGTACCTCCCACCAATAACGATTTGGAGCTGCTATTTCAACCGATGTTTGATGAATATTTTGAGACTCCAACGGGTGATCATCAGATGCCTCCTGTCCCTGCAGCTCCAACCCCAGCCATTCTAACCGGTCCATCAGTATCTATCTCCTTTGATCGCGATGCACCATCAGGCATTCATTCACCATCATCCTCGGCTCATCAATCATCTTCGGTACATCATGGTATTGCAACTGAGCATTCTTTTGAAGTAAATCCGTTTACTGCAACTGAGCATGAACCATTTGTTAATGTGTTCGCCCCAGACCTGAACTCTGAAGCATCAACTTCTGGGGTAATCACGATTACTGCACCCAACCAATCCACTCAACCTCATGAACATCTCCGAAAATGGACCGACTCTCATCTTTTTGATAATATTATTGGGAACCCTTCTCGACCGGTATCCACTCGAAAACAGCTTGCCACAGGTGCTCTGTGGTGCTTCTATAATTCAGTACTGTCCAAAGTCGAACCAAAAAACTTCAAATCTGCTATTACTGAAGACTATTGGTTTCAAGCCATGCAAGATGAAATCCATGAATTTGATTGACTGGACGTATGGGAATTAGTGCCACCTCCGGACTGTGCCATGATTATTGCTCTCAAGTGGATTTATAAGGTGAAACTTGACGAGTATGGTGACGTGTTGAAAAACAAGCCACGTCTTGTAGCGAAAGGATATCTATTGTCAATGAAGAAGATTGATTTTGAAGATCCTTCAGCCACGGACGCCAAAAACTGAAGCTATCAGAATTTTTCTTGCCAATGCTGCCAGCAAAAACATGATAGTTTATCAAATGGACGTAAAAACTAACTTCAATCATAATGGCGAGCTTAAAGAAGAAGTCAAGTGAGCCAACCAGCAAGGCTTCGTTGAACCCATAACGTCCACAAATCATGTCTACCCTAAAGCCGTTTGAAGAAAGCTCTTTATGGGTTAAAGCAGGCACCCCGGGCGTGGTATGACACTTTGTCGAAGTTTCTTCTGGCACAATGAACTCCAAGGGGTATGTCATCCACCCTTGTTCAATCGGAAACATGCAAACACACTCTTCATGTTCAAATATAAATGTTGATGATATCATATTGCCTCAACCCGACCCCAAAGACTGTGGCCATATATTTCTAATAAATGAGCTCTAAATTTTAATGTCGTATTATAAGGTCAAATATCCTTTTTCTTAGGCTTACAAATTTCTCAGAATCCTAGAGGCATTTTCATAAATCAATCAAAAATACTCTAATTAGATTATAAAGAAAATTGAATCTTCCCAGAAAAGTGACCTGTGACACTCCCCTGGTATAGTAGCACAAAACTGATGAGGACCTCTCAGGGATCCTGTTGACTCATACCCAATAATCGCACTATGATTAGTCCCTTGGTGTATCACACAGCAGTAGACATGACATTGTTTTTTTTGCTAGTGTGCCAATGTGTGGCAAGATATCAATCTAAGCCCACTAAAAAGCACCTTGAAGCAGTTAAACGGGTCTTTTAGTATCTTCAAGGAACCATAAATATGGGTCTTTGATATCCGAAAGACACCGCTATGGCACTAACAGCATACGCAGAGGCAAATCATGCAGGTTGTCAAGACACTCGAAGAAGCACATCTGGTAGTGCTCAGTTCCTTGGTGATAAGAATTTAGCTGTCATCAAAGAATCAACAAGTCAACGTCCATCTCGTTTACAGCGCTTAATTACACACGATGTCTGGTTGCTGTGCCCAAATCCTATGGATTCGGTCTCAATTATTGGATTATGTCTTTGCATACAATCACATCCCTCTGTATTATGACAACAAGAGTGCCATAGCTCTATGCTGCAACAACGTCTAACACTCCAGGTCTAAACACATCGACATCCGACATCATTTCATCATAGAACAAGTAGAGAAGGGAGTGGTTGAGTTGTATTTCGTGAGGACAGAGTATCAACTGGCGGATATATTCACTAAGGCACTGCCTAGAGAATGATTCGAATTCATTCTCTCGCGGCTTGGCATGAAGAGTATGAATCCAGAGACACTCAAACATCTTCAGGATGATAAGGATGAGTAACGGATTTGCTTCAAGTATCCTATGTAAATATGTACATATTCAAAATCAAAAAGAAAATACAAAAATATAAAACCCACAAAAATCCATAAAAATCAAAAAATTAAAAAAAAATGCCAAAAATAGTTTTTCAAGACATGTCTTTCGTTTATCGATAACATTTACGGTCTTAGAAATGTCATTCAATAATGACACGGGTCTTTAAATGAAGCTCGAACGGAAGTTTAAACTTTTCAAAACATGTCTTTATGGCTTGCAGTTATTTCAGACTGCAACCCAGTTTTTAAAATGAGGAAAGCTCATCGCCAAAAAGATGGTTGTTCCTAACAACGGGTGATTAAGTTATCCCGGGCATGGATTACTTTATATCCGTGTGTAACACCCCCAAATAGGGTCGCAGCGGAATATGGGTCCGGGGCGTGTTACTTCAAGATCAATAGCACAAGATATATAAGAACGACACAAAAAGTCGTTTAAAATGATACATTGGATTTAATTGAAAGACTTAATACAAAAGCATATAGCTTTACTTATCATGTGTTGAATATTACAAAAGGTTGACAAAACATTCCCCAAAATATGAATCACCTAAATCTTAAGCTAGCAATCCAAAATATAAACCCAATGCATCCCTGTCACCCAAGCCTATTGATCTCCTGAAAACATTGCTTAAAAAAAACGTCACAAAATTGTTGTGAATTCATAGGTTTGATAAATCATAATATGCAGGACCGCAAGACTTTTCGTGATAATGCAACACATGCAGAACTCCACAAAACTAGATTACATTACACTAAGCTTCAGACACTGAAGGCCGACAGTCTTGTTCGCATATAATGCTACTCAGGCCGCATGATGTTTTTAAACCCAAAAACATCCCAAAATTCGACATGCTATATCGTTCATATCTCGGTGATCTAGCAAGTCCCCCTACCGTGGGAGGTCGTTTCCCGAATAGATCTATTAAATAACATTCGCGCTCACAACTACATCTATGCAATTGACAGTTCATGATAATGGGCTTAATTGGGTTATCGCTACTTAGGCAAACATGTAATCAATACTTGCGTCCAATTTGTAAAACAAAGCATGTTTCCACCCCATAATTATAAATCATTGAAATCGTAAAAATGTGGGGCTATGAACTCACCTTGAGTTCTGATAATCCAAATATCGCAGATAAAGCGTCACGTAAAAGATCGAATGCAACCTAAATTATCATAGGTCGTATAAGTACCGAGTACTTGAATATAATCTTATAGTTGTTACATCGTACTATCGTTCGGGCTATCATAATTAAAGAGGTCATGACATGACGTTCGAGGAGTTAGGACACTTTAAATCGTAAATCCAACAACTCGTCGAAACGCCATCCGAAGAGGCCTCATTATGAAACTCCCTAGTAATATAGTACTTTGATAACCACATAATATTCTATATAGCTCAATCACCAACTAATGGTTTTGGTAAAATTGTGTTTAATAAGTTAAAACGTTTATAATTACTGTTTTAGTAAAACTAGCATAACTTTTGCGTTTTAAGCCCGATTTTAACGTTTCTTATGCCCATCTTTTCGTATTGTAATACGAGTGGATCTAAATATTACATGTTTCAAAGTTTATGATATTCTGCGACGAATAGTGTTTTACTGTTCACAACAGCTAGTTTAGTCGTTTTAGGTTTTAATTAGCGTAAACTCGTAATCGTAATAACTTATTCGTTTTAAGCCCGATTTTAGTGATTCTTTTTCGAGTAAGATCTCTAAAATTAAATAATATCATATTTTGATGTTTTAAAAACTGAATTTCTGTAATGAATAAGTGTTTGTAATAAAAATAGTTTTATAAAAGTATTTCCTCGTTGTAAACACCGTAATTAAACCGTATCTTTTTCGTAGTAAATCGTTTTTTTTTTTTTTTCGAGTTTTCTTATCCAATTTTTGGAATCTACATGAGCGCGTATTAATTTTTTATATTAGGCTCTACCAACTGTAGGAAACAATGAAATAAAAACCCTTTTATTATCCAAGTGTATTGGGAATTATAAAAGTATTGTTTTAATCAACTTTAAAAACCCTAATTTAAACTAAACAAGTTATCTACTTAAACAACAGATATCATAATTATAAAGATCCATTATTTCAGATATAAATGACCATATGACAAATAAGAAAAATGTGTATAATTTCAATAGTACATTTAGTAAAAACCCTTTTTACATATTCAAAAGTCTTAAGTGGTGATTTAGCCATAAATAACATATTACACATGAAATAATGATAATAAAAAGTATAAAGGAATTTAGAAGACCTTAGGGATGATGTATGAGATGAGAAATGAATGCTAAACCCGTGTTTAGATTCAAAACCAAAGCTTGCACTTAAGAAAACCCTTATTTTCTTAACAAAACCCTAATCTTGCTTTTCTTGATTAATACTCGGAAAAGGTTAGCCAATGCTTGGGATCACCTTAGAATACCTTAGAATAGATGTGTATAGGTGTGTATGGGTTGTATAAAAATTGATATGGGTTTGTTAGAGTGCTTGCTTATTGCCGTAGCAATATAGAGGAGAAAAGGGAAGTTTGTTTGATTTTTTTACTAAGTGTTTACTTGTAAGACTTCTCTTACTAGATGATACTTGTATATAAGGTGTATATCTAGTCAAGGGAACATGGAATGGTTCAAGGGATGGTCTTTAGGTCTTAGGAATGGGCTTGGTCTTGGTCTAAGTCAAAGAAACAAAGCATGGTGTTGCATTTATGAAGTATGGTGTAGTACTTTGACCAAGTGAAGAGTTTTTCATATAATACTTGTATAAAGGGCAAGAATTTCGACATTTATAACGTCCAGCACTCCAGGTCTAAACACATCGACATCCGACATCATTTCATCAGAGAACAAGTGGAGAAGGGAGTGGTTAAGTTGTATTTCGCGAGGACAGATATCAACTGGCGGATATATTCACTAAGGCACTGCCCAGAGAACGATTCGAATTCATTCTCCCGCGGCTTGGCATGAAGAGTATGAAGCCAGAGACACTCAAACATCTTTAGGATGATAAGGATGAGTAATGGATTTGCTTCAAGTATCCTATGTAAATATGTACATATTTATTGGGTATAAAAGTGGGTATTTGTTGAAGCGTAGAAAAGTTTTTGTGGTTCCGGGAGTGCCTAAACGTAATTTATCGCGAAACGTATACACTTTACGTATCCGATAAAAATAAAATGAACAAAGTTAATAATTATCCTCAAAATAATTATATAACCCTTGCTTGATGTAAACATTTATTTGTTTGATGTCCGTTTACATTGAACGCTAATTTTTGGCATACGCGATTTAGCTTAACATTTATGATTTAAAGCAAACGCGTACAATACAAAAGGTACATTGCGGATTTATCGATGTCGTCAATGACTTGAAAACACAGGGTGTTATACCGTGCACCATCGATTTGATGTACGCTTCAGTGCATTATTTCTTGATCCAGAAGAGAAGTCTTCTTTTTATCCAAATGATTTTCCGTCTATGATTCTTCAGAAAATTGTTTGTGTTTCACAAGGTGGACATGTATTGTTTGAAAATCAATCGGACTTGCAATTTAAAAATTTTTGACACTCAATCAATGACTACAGCTCTTTAAATAGAAAACGGGTCATTGATTGAGGGGGAGAGTGTTTTCAAATTTATGACATTCAACGGGCATCTTAATTCTTCAAATTAATAATTAAGCAAGATTTTGTATCTATCGGGGTCTCAGTTTGAGGGGGAGTTAAACTTGTCTTAAACTTAAAAGGCCAAAAGTGTCTTATGTGCTATTTGTTACTTGCATCTTAGTCTCACAAAAGGCCAAAAGTGTCTTTTGTGCCAATAGCAGAAAGTAGGTATACTTGTTTCTTAGCACATTTGCCTTTAAAGAAAAGTAGGTAGAAAGAGAGGGACTGAAACTGCCAATAGCTGAAAGTTGTGTTCAAGTATATATATGTGTTGCGTTTTGACTCGGTCAAACCTACCATACTCAGTCAAAACTCAACCACCCATTTTCCTCTCAATTCAAAACGCATACCCTCTTTGCGATTTGCCTGATTCTTGTTTATTGGTGTGATTTCGTTCCTAGGTATTGCTTGATTAGTGTTTGTTGTCAGAAATATATGCTTTATCTTGAATAAATTAACCTGAATCTCATGTCATCGCATTGTTCTTAGGTTTTTCGAGTGAAATAATCATCTAAATCTAGGTGAGTGTTTCTAAGTACGTTTTATCTGCTGGGTTTACATTAGAATACGTACATGATGCTTAGTTGATGAATGAATTGCTTCCCCAATAGCTTATTTAGGTTCCTTGTGATTTTCGTGCAATGGTTGACTTTTATAGTCAAATTCGTGGTCGTAGGTTGTTTATAATGGCCATTTGTTGTTGCTATTGTTGTTAGTAGGCATTATAGAACGTATATAATGATCTTACTTTGTCGTGGATGCTTTAATCTTATTGTTAGAATCTGCATATCTGAAATGTTCTTGGTTGCGTTTTGACTAAGCATTCTTGATTACGTTTTGCCAGTATATTCTTGGATGCGTTTTGCTTAAGTTGCTTGATTTCGTTTTGTGTTAAATGTTCTTGGTTGCGTTTTGTCATGATAGTCTTGATTGCATTTTGCTCACTGTCTCTTGGTTGCATTTTGGCTGGTTTATAACTGTTGCGTTTTGCCTGATAAATGCTATTGCGTTTTGAGTAGAATAGTATGCATAGCAGGACAAAACGCAATCAATTGCGTTTTATGATTGAAGACCCTCGTCAGTATGAATGTAGGACTCGCCCTTTAAAATTTTTTCAAGAATGTTGCGTTTTGATTATATTTGAATAAAATATTCCTGCGTTTTGTCTTAGTTGCGTTTTGCCTGTTGCGTTTTACCTGTTGCGTTTTGCTGCTTGCGTTTTGATGGATTGCGTTTTGTTTGTTGCGACTTGTCTCTTGCGTTTTACTTTACTGCGTTTTGATTATTTTACAAAATATTCATTGCGTTTGTGTGATTGCGATTTGCTGAATATCTGCGTTTTGTGTCTTGCGTTTTTGGTACTTGCGTTTTGTCCCATTGCGTTTTGCCTAGTATGTTTTAACCCCTGCGTTTTGTCTAGTACTACTTGATAACTGCGATTTGGTCTCTGTGGTGTGATCATTGAATTTGTCTTCCCTTCCATGAGTTAACCTCCGTTGACTCAAGAGTTGACCAAATCTGTTGACCACCACTTTAAAGATGATCAATGTGTCTTTTCTTGGACTCTGTCCATAACTGACTTACTCCTGAGCAACTGCTCACATCTAACATCTTCTTTCGGTATGTACGTCTTTCTGTGAATGTGACTGTGCAGATACAATGACTGATGTTGATGTTAATGCTCCTGCTGAACTAGCACCTACTATGGCACCACCCACTCGTACTGATGATCAAATCCTGCCTCACATCAGATGGGTGCCGATAGGAAAAAGCAACTGCTATCTGGATGTTGATAGGCCGCAAAGCAATCCAATCTTTAAGATTGCGGTGGACCTTCTGAAGCACACCAACTTCTTCCGAGCTTTCACTGCTTCCTCGGCAATTCCAGCAATCTACATTCAGCAGTTTTGGGACACTATTCGATACGACAAAATCGCCGGGGGTTACAAATGTCAATTAGATGAGCAATGGTTCGATCTCTCAAAAGACACCCTCAGAGACGCCCTTCAGATCACACCAGTCGACAGAAACAATGCATTTTCTTCCCCTCCAACTCCTGATGCTCTTATCAAGTTTGTCAACGATCTGGGTTACCCGAAAGTTGTCAGACACTTATCTGATGTCGTGACTAATGACATGTTTCAACCATGGAGAGCACTCACAACAATCATAAATTTGTGCCTTACGGGAAAGACTTCAGGGTTTGAGAGACCAAGAGCTCCAGTGCTGCAGATCCTTTGGGGTGTCATCAATCGAGCCCATATCGATTATGCAGAAAGAATGTGGGAAGAATTCACCCAATCCATCCATACGTTCATTGAAGACAAAAAGAATCTTGCTCAGCATACTTCATGGGAAAGACGAAAGCACTCATATGTAATCCCGAGTATAAGGTTCACCAAGCTGATCATCCACTACTTACAAAGCAAGCACAAGTTCCACTCGAGACCAGGTTCTCCACTTCATTTGCCTAATAAAGAACTTGCTCTTGGATATCTCAAGTTCAGCTCTAAGGGAACCAAACAGGAAGTCTTTGGGATGCCTATTCCGAATGATCTCGTCACGGATGACATTCGAGGTAAGCAATACTACAATGCTTATCTGGAGAAAGTTGCAGAGCATCAAAGATATCTTGCTGGTGAAGATGTTAGTGATCCTGACTCTCCAGCTCCCAAACTAACTAAGGGGGCAAAACCGAAAACAACCAAGAAGCCAACCTTAACTCAACAAACCAAACCCAAAACTAAACCTTCAATTGCTAAGACCACTAAATCAACTCCATCTCAACCACCCAAACCCAAACCTGCACCTGCTAAGCCTCAAGAGAAGAAAAGAAAGCGGGCTTTGGACGCAACTGAAGCTCCATCTCAAGCTAAACGTTCTAAAGCGGGTACGGTATCAAAGAAGAGAACGCTTCAGTTGAGAGATGAGTTCATAGATGAAGGGTTTCCTGCGACAGAACCCAGGGTTGATGATGAAGAAGTTATCTTGCAAAAGGTTCTGGAAGAAAGTATGAAGGATGATTACCCTGCTCATCGGGGACCACTTCAGGGAACCTGACTCTGGGAAACTTCAACCGCTTCCAGAGGTTCAGGGCGAGGGCAAAGAAAAGGTAGGGGAGGAACAAGCTGCGCAAGTTCTACTCAACCTTCAGACTCCCAAGAAAAAGAACCCTCCTGAACAGTTTATCTTTCAGAGGTGCACTCCTGCCACAGCAGAACCCTCTGGTCTCGTTGAATCTTCGTCACTGTATGCGGAACTGGGTCTAACTGACAGTGGGACGGAGTTAGATGAGGAAGTGTCTCCTGAGATGAATGCTCAAGGTCAAGAGGAAGGCCAGGGTGGAAAAAACCCTGGTGATGCTGGGGTGTCTCTGACACCATCAAGTCATGTGGTTCATGCTGGACCAAACCTGGATCACATGGACTCATGATTCATTGAAGCCTCATCACAACCTAACACAGAGCAAATAGATGACGAGTTTACTGCCACAACTTATCCAAAGGTTTAGGAGAACCTTAAACTCCCAACTGAAGGTGAGGTGAGACTTGAGGAACCTGTTAGCTTTGCTGGAACCCTGTCCTCTATGAAAAACCTCGACAAGGATCTCAGCTTCACAGATCAGTTCCTTGTAGAGAAGTCATAGGAAGACGAACCAGAAAAGACCAATATTGAAGCGAAGGTTCAATCTATGGTGACGGTTCCCATTCATCAGGATACCTCGTCTGTCCCGTTAATGACCACTCTAGTGATAGATATCACCGACCCTCAATCCGATTCTACAACGGTCCTCGCATCTATGCCTACAACAACAGCAACTGTCACTGAAACAACAACAACAACAACAACCGTTCCACCACCAGCATCTCAACCACAACAAGACGTCTCAACCTCGATCTTAATTCAGACGATTGGTCAGCTACAACAGAATATAACAGATCTGGTAGATGCAAATCAAGCCCTGGAGGAAAGGCTAGACAAGCAAGGGAACAGGATCCACCAATTGGAGACTCAAGACTTGTCTAGATTGATCAGAGAGCAGACCGTAGAATTTATAGGCTCGCAGGAGATTGATCGAAAAATCGAATAATAGGTGAAAGAGGTGGTTACCGCATCAGTTCAGCATGCAATGAGAGCCCCTCTTCGTGCTCGCTTCAAGGATCTCCTTACGTCTGACATGAAGGAGATTCTGCTTCAACGCATATTAGAGGAGAATTATGACAAGGGCCACGAGGATCACAAGATGGCTGTTGAAGCATTACAGAAATCTATCATTCGTGATGAAAGTGAGCAATTTGATGCAGACAAGGCTGAGGAGCGAACAAAGAAGAAAAGTAAGCAGGATTCACCGAAAACCCCATCTGGGTCGCCTCCTCCACCACCGTCTGGTGCATCAGGGGCTTCCGGTCCAACAAGAACCTCTAATTCTGCTCAAGATCCTCCTCCACCACCACCGTCTTCAAAAACCAATCGAGGTAATCAGTCTCACAGCTCTGCTACTCCAGGTCATCCAAGACAGCTGCCTTAACAGCATACACAGCCTGGACAACGACCACATCCAGACTCAAGCCCACTGCTTCATCTGTTCCTGAAGACGTACTTATGCATGAAGAGTCAGACTTTAAAGCTCAGGATATGGGGTCTGACGATGAAAATAGCGGCAGTAGGCACATTCCCAAAGTGAGTCTGAATCAGGAATGGTTTATTCCGAGGGTGGGTGATTTAAACAGCAACCCCTGAACCTGCGTGGTCCATTCCTTCATTAAGTCTACCGGTTCCCAATAACAACTGTGCATCTGCTATAGCCTCCAGCTTCGTATCTCCACCTGAGAACTCTCTGCTTTCACAGACCGGTGATATTGGAATGTTTATTGATTGATTCTGCAAGAAGCAAGGAATCACATAGCTCACACCGTAAAATTTTGGAAGGTCACTTATGAATTGTCCCAAAGCGCTTTTCCATCCTGACGTGATTCATCTACAATTTCAGATGGAGGAATGTCACAAGCTTCTGACTAATCAAGTGGATGAAGGATTACTCGGGTATAATGTCAGCAGACCACTCCCATTAGGTGGTCCTCCAAGTCAGGTCACGATTCAGACTGAATTCTTCTTCAACAAAGACTTAGAGTATCTACGATTTGGCCACAAGGGTGACAGACTTGCGTTGTCAATCACAAAGATGAAAGCTGCTTCTTATCCTGATGCCGGGCTAGAACAAATGGTACCTAATCAGATGTGGGCTGAAGAAGAGTATATGTATGACATCTCAGCATCATATGGTATATCTCACTGGTGGTTCAAGAGACAGCAATTCTACATTGACCGACACTCAGCTGACACCAACCGAAGAGCTATTGTCAGGACTCACATGAGAATCCTAAGTGTCGTCAGAATTGAGGTCCTTTCCCTTTACGGGTATGATTACATGAAAAAGATAGTTCTTCGAAGAGCAGATAATCAAGAATATACTATTGCTGAAAGCGACTTCAAAGATCTGTACCCGAGTGACTTTGAAGACTTGTACTTGCTAAATCTTGAAGGACAATCTTCAAGGTCACCTGAACCACCTACCGCCTAAAGACAAGAAGATTCTCTCTACTGCCGTCAACTTATGAGTAAGGAATTTGGTTATCAAAAAATGGGTAGAAGACTTCCAGCTCGGTATAGAGAGTTACCAGACTCAGCTGAACCTCACCAAACCTCGCTGGGAAGCTACAAGTCTCGAGTTCATGCATGATTACAAGATTCTTGACTCCCCACAGGCCGTGGTGTTCAGAGACAAGTATGGAATGCAGATGATCATGCGCTTCAACAAAATCCACAAGTTCAGTGATGGGACTCAACAGCAAATTGATGAAGCCTTAGACTATCGGGTCAAGGAATTCAAGGTTAACAAGGTCAATCCGGGGTTGAATACCAGGTTCTGGACCAAGAATGATGCGATCAAGAGCAAGCAATTCATGTTTGCTATTCAAAAGAGGCTAAAGCTCAGGCGAATCTTCCGGAACTTGGAAAGCTTTGTTGGTGGACACATACGAGAAAGAGACTACAGACTTCTTCAGAGAACCAGATGATCACATCTTCTTTGTATCTTTTAGTAAGTCTTGTGTGGTGTAATTGTAATATATACTGTTCATATTGTACATTCTTAGCAGTGATTTGTAAGGTGACTCTAACAGACCCTCACTTATTGAGGGGGAGTTGTTCCTCTATCAGTAAACATTTAATCAAACCACATTTTCTCCCAATTTTTCTAACTTATTTAAATCAATAGAGATCTTAAATCTCAATGGGGTTGACATTTTTGATCGGGGGGAGAGAATGTGATTTAAATATAAAAATCTGATAAAAAAATGTGATCTTTTGAACTCAAGTGTAGTCTCTCCCATATGTGCCAAACCTTTTCGAATATCAATGCACATATTGAGGGAGAGCGAATGGTGTACGATGGCTATTGTGGAAATAACAAAGACCGACCCTGTAATTACTTTATCGGAGTTATAAGGATGGTAAGGTTAGGTACTCGATCCCACAATCCCGCCAGAGCCGGAGGGATCTACCCAGGGACAATCCACTAGTTAGTGTAGAAGTCCTTAGGTATGATTATAAAAGGAGTAATGTGAGAATAAGGGAATAGTGCGGACTGAGAAGGAGCTAGTACTGGAACACACCCAACAAGGTTATAGTAATAAAATCTCGATAAGCACTAAAGGGGTTGAAGAATGAAAAATAAATGCTAAGATAAAGGGTGAAAAGAAAGCAGGCCTCCTTAAACTTTAGGCAGAAACCGGGTCACTACATATGCTGTCAGAATCACATGGTTGATTGCTGACATTGAGGACATGTATCATGGACCCAGTGATATGCTGCACAACCCTCCCTAGCCACTCAAGATCCCTCAAAGGATTATTGTTTCACTTCTCACATAGATCAATACATTTCTATCGTCTCTTTCACTTCGAGTTAGACGATATTGAAAAGGTGGCAGTCCGCTCCAGCCTCCGCCTACCAAAAACCAAAAATGCATTATTGAGTCTAGAGCCATGAGATCATCCAAAAATCTCGTTAGGACACTAATACAAATTGTGCTTGTTTTTCACACACTGTGACAACAAGTAAAGATCTTAAGAGTCCTACGCATTATCCTCGTGGTATTGCCAGAACATCCGAGTGATACGTAAGTACTCACAATGAAGATGGAAATCCTTCTAGAGCCAACATCAAACAAGCTCTTGGTAGGTGACATGTGAGATCCATTATGGATTAAACTTGTGACAAATGGAAAGTAACAATGGTGCGATTCTTTATGAATCAAACTTGCTCCAGGCAGTGAATTGACGAATAGTTTTTGAAAAACCTTTCGATGTGCCCAACAACTGATTTTCTAGCACATTGACTGTGTATATCTTTCAAAACAAATGTGTTTCTGATGAAATTTGATTTTGTGATATAAAACACTCTCGATGTGTCACAAAAATACTTTTTCAAGTGACACGTCGATTGATTTTCAAATCAATTTTTCTCTTTAATCGGTGAGATAGTAACTAACCGATTCACTCTTATCGTGCTGTCTGCTTTGAGACGTTCCGATAAAGAGAACAGGCAAGTATGGTGATTCTGATGGCTGTACATCTGATGATCCGATACTTATACTGGAAATCCTGTCAAGGAGATTCATCTTAAGATGAATCTACCTGATCACAGGTCGGTCCTCACGGATCCGGAGGTTACTCCAACCAGACTCGGGCGAATGACAAAGCCATGTTCGCCCACAAGCTTTATTGTTAACTGTTTTATTTCAGGATCAAGTAAAGATGGAGATGGAGATACCTCGTTCCAGTGGAGTCAATTCACAACCCCATGCTCACACTTAATGTTTCTAATTAATGACATCATGACAACTGAAAGACCTACAACACAGCTTCCGCAACTCTGAGAAGTAATATCATGATCAAGAAAAGTGTGAGCATGCAGGTCCAAAGGTCACAACATCACATGAAGGCAATATTCCTCATCAAGGATGATCAAGAGATTTACAGTGGATGATGATCTCAAAAATGCTCAAAGATCAGACAAGCCTAAGGAACAAAGCTCAAAGATCACTACGTAATGTACAAAGAAATCAAAGAATGAAGAATCAAAGACTACGAGCTAAAGACAGAAGGTCAAAGATTTAGACTGCTAGAATTCGAACTGTATTTTCAGGGGTGACCTCCCTTAGGGGGAGATTGTTAGGTTTAAGAAAAAGACTCGGTCACCCCGTGTACTGTCTAGAATAGCATAGTTCGTAGTTGAATCGTAAGCGTATGACTTATGGTGTTGGGCCGGGTCTTTACCCACATGTTAGCCCACACCATAGCCCACTTAGGGGCATAAAACTCATGTATTTAAACACCCTTTCCAGCCATGGGAAGGGTTGGTTGTTCATTTTATCACAAACATTCACTAGGTGTTTCTCTCACTAGAAACTCTCCATTTTCTCTCTCTAGATAATTCGGCCAACCCAATCATCCATGCTTGTGTTATGATTTCCAATATACTACACTTATAAAAGGGGTGTATTGAGGGTAGAGGCCCGGGTTCGAGCCTTGCTCACCCGGGTTTCCCCTTATCTCCCTTTTTTTTTACAAAAACTTTTCTAACAAACTTGTTAAGCTCCTTGAGCTTATCATTTTTCATAACTACTATATATGTATATATATGTATATGTATATATGTATATATGTATATATATATATATATATATATATATATATATATATATATATATATATATATATATTTATTGATATATATATTTATATATTTATAATATATTATATATATATGTATTATATATGTGTGTGTGTGTGTGTGTTGTGTGTATATATATGTAAATAATATATATTATACTGTATATATATATAATATATATATATATATATATATATATATATATGTATATATATATGTATATATATATATATGTATATATATATGTATATATATTTCTTTGTTATATATATTGTGTATATATATATATTTATTAATATATTATATACTATATATTATTATATATTATATATATAATATATATATATATCTTACTTTTATAAGTGGAATATATGATGCACCTAAGCAACATAAACACCACATCATCATTCAAGAAAGGCCACCTATGCAACTAATAATGCCACCTCACCTTAAATCAAAGCCATGTCATCAATTATATGCCACATCATTTTAAACCAATGCCACCTCACTTTCACAAAGCTACCTATGCAAGAAATTAGGAAAATTTACAAAATTCAGAAATAAATATGTAAAAATGACAACAAAGAAATTCGAACCCTGGTCTATGCACCCACAGAAATTGCAACTACCATTAGACCACAATGGTAGTTGTGTTATGTTTTTAAAAATCAAATACATAACAAATGAATGGATAAAATTCAGTATTTATTATTTGCATTTACCATTCAAACCGGTTTTGACTTGCAAAGAAGGGAAATAATTCTTGCCATTAATATGCTTAATTAAAAAACGGGATTTCAAATTTCAAACATCTATTGACCATAACAACTCCATACTATGAAACGAATATTACTCCCTAAAATAACTCCAATCAGTATACCAATTTGGTTTGTCAACAATTTAATGGATATCATGATTCTCCTAAAAAACGTGTGATTATGAAACAAACTTTTTAAATAACATATAATTAAGGAAAGTCATTAAACTTTTGATATGCATTTTTCAAATCACAATCCTATCCCTACTGAACTCTTCTTATTTTACAAGCAAGGAAACACTACACTCATAGTAGTATATATACTACCTAAATATAATGCACTTCACATCTCCACACACATCATCCTATAGCACCAATTAACGTGAAAACTATTTCAAAAAAATGCAGTATCAGAAAGTAACAAAGTCATAACATAAGGCAAACACTTTCAAGAAATCAACATGTTCAGTTATCTGAATAGTTTTTAATCATTTAAGTTTTACAACACATAAACTCTTGATATGCATGCAACTGAATTGTTATTGCATATGACAATGACATTATGACTTGCAGTTTGTATACGAAAAGTGTTAACTTACTATGTTATTTATGTACAAGATTGAGGATGAATCTGGGAATGAAGATGGATCAAAAGGTAACTTCAATAAAAAATATCAGCCATATGGTCGACAACATATATGGTTATCAAAGATAGATGTATATCTGGCATTGCCATAAACTAAATGAAGAGCATATGCCTTACAGCTTGGAATGTGTTATGAGGTAACCTATTTCGCTTTATTAAAATAAAAAACTTATTATTTTCTTACAAACAATGTTGTTGACAAGTGATTTTGGGAAAAAGTATTCCACAAAAGGATTAATGATATTGCCAAAAATACTTCCATGATATAATTTCATGCAAATTGCCCAAATGACTTTCATCCGAATTGCATGAAACATAGAATCAAAACCATCCATACATATCAATCCATTGGTCATAGTGTATACCATGTGTTATAACAAATAGATAAAAAAACATAACATAGAAATTGCATAAAAGACAATGAAACGTTTTTTATATTATACATGCTTTACGAACTATTATATTATGTATGTTGTTACCAGTCTAACCGAATCCAAGTGTACATCAAAAAAGAAAACATGTTTCTTTTCGAACCTATTCTATATGAAGGTGAGTGCTATCTCATCTCCCATTTCAGAGTTTTAACACAATTGCCACATCAGTGAAAATTGACGTTTTATCAAAACAAGAACGTCACAAGAGTGGATCATATATACGATAGCGTGGCTGGATTATAAATGAACCATTCAATCAAATTTTGGACAACGACAATGAATATCATGAAAACTAAGCAGTTGGTATGTGGCATTTAATTATAGCATATGAAATTTATCTAATTATTGTCGTTAAACATAAATAAATTTGTTTGATCACTTTAAGCAGATGTGATTGGAATAGTCATTGGAATTGGTGATGTCATGCAAGTTAACTCAAATTTATTCAAAAGCTATAATTAAATGCTGTCACTCAAGATGCTCAGTAAGTCTGAGAGCACACATTTTTTCCAATTATATATATAATAGCATAGTGTATGAGACAACCTAATCTTACATGCACATGTCAAATGTTTTAGAGGAAACAAACTCGACTGCACATTCTGGGACAGCTGGGCAAAGATGTGGAATGAATAAGCAGGCAAAAGTGAATCCATTGGTCATATCAAATTTATGTTGTTGGGAAAAGTTAAATACTGGAATAGTAAGCCTCCAAATTTATTTTATATAAATACTTGCCTTATAATATATATTAACTTTATACACTACATTTTTTGTTTCTTATAAACGTTTACAACTTATGATTTCTTGCAGATATCATCGCTGTCCACAATGCACTCTTTGTAACAAAGATCTACATAAAGAAAGCTATCCTTGTTTAATTCAAGGTAATTTAATTAACAACCTTTATAGTGTTCATTATATACATACATTATTTAATTATTGTTACACAACCTGTATTTATGCATGAAATATTTGTACATTTAAGGTACGAAGGACGTGAGGATTATGATGCATCTGAATTTAAAATTGAAATGCTCACTCCTGAAGTACGTGTTGTTAGCCCCTATGTGTTTATGTAAGGAGCATGAAAGAAGATGGTGGGTACCATCCATGAAGTGGAACCGGTGAATAATTTATTCTCAATCTTATTCAGCTTCAAGTGTTTTGAAATAGAATAATATAACGTTGCTAATCACAATTCAAACTCTTATACGTGTATTATTATAAATTATAGAAATTAGTTTTAGCCCAGTAATACACGTGTAAGATAATTTTGTGGTTTGAGTTGTAGGTCGAAGATAATTTTATAAATGATAAATTAGTTTTAGCCCAATAATTAAAGATTGGAAGGATCAATGCTTCACCAACAAATCAACCGCAACCCTAATTTCATTAGAATCAGGTCGCTTCAAAATCAAGTTTGTGAATTGTGGTCTTTCATTTTTTTCTATTTGATTTGAGTGTTTTCATAATTATTCACGAATTTATAAAATACCAATTTGTTACAATGATTATTTAATGATGTGAGTTTGATTGTATTAAAGATGTCAGGAAGTATTTACAGATAACCAAATAAGTGGTTCATCATTTAAACCACATGTTTGAGAAATTATTTAAACTCATGTAGGTGAATCTGATATGTGCTTATTCGAAGAAGCATATGAATGATGTTCCCGAGCTTGCTGAAATGAAAACGATGGCAAACACAACAAATTACTCATTGTCTTACATTAAGTTGCTTACCATAAAGTTTATTTGTGCTTAATAATGTAATTTTTACTTTAGTTCAACATGTTCTCATACTATCCTTCTTTGTATGTATATTTTGCTTGATACATTATTTTCATTTCAGGAAAATAAAGTGGACTTGGTAGCTGATTAAAACACATTCGTTAAACATAACTGAACTTGAAATGTTTTCTTAACAAGTTCAGACTGGTTCGATCAGATTCAAGTGTGTTATTGGGCATATTTTGGCAAGATCCTTTTTATATCAATAAACAGCATGTCCAAACACACTCTTACAGGATGTGTTGCTGGAAAATAAAGAGTATTTTTGTATGTAGATGGATTTAGCTATCGATATAATGGTAAATAATAATGTATAACTTTGTAATGACAGATACTTTATTAAGTTTTATTTCCTCATATAGGATTACCATTCATTTCTTTTTGTTCTTTATTCACTTTAAATATTTTACGATTATCGTAATTGATTAACTGTTACTTTATTTATTTCTTGGATACTCACAAGGCAAGCCCGTCCATCGGGCGGGCTTTGCAACTAGTATATATATATATATATATATATATATATATATATATATATGTATGTATATGTATATATATTTAGTTGTTGGCTATTTAATGGTGGTGTTTATTTATATAGAAAACAATTATACCCTTTTTTCCTATAAAAACCCTTCTTTCTCTTTTCATTTTTCATATACTTTCTTCTACAATCACACCAACAACAAACATTTCTCCCTTTTTTATTTCTCAAATCAAACAAACGAATTCCGATCAATTCTTTTTTGATGATACGGATGAAGAAAAGGAAGTTAACAGTTTAGTCTTCAAGTTTTTTGAAGACGCCGTTTTGCTTTTACAAGCTTCCACAACACTAAAAATCCCACGCAGCCCGATTGTTAGAGATTATCATGGTACTCATGACCGTCTAATGGCGACTTACTTTGCTGAACAACAAATGTACACCTAAAAAACAATTTCGTGAGTGATTCCGAATGCGACGAAAACTATTCAATCGGATTGTTCGAGAATTGACTGATATGTACCCGTATTTTCAACAAACTATTGATGTTGTTGGAAGATGTGGCATTTTCGCGTTTGTGAAATATACCTTCGGAATTCTTCAATTAACATACGGCTTCGTTCCATATTCTCTAGACGAATATCTACAAATCGGTAATAAAACTGCTCGTGATTGTCTCGTTAATTTTTGTAACGGGATTATGAAGTTATATGGTCACGAGTATTTGCGAAAGCCTACACAACCCAATGTTGAAAACTTCTATGCTTTTCACGAGGAGAATCATGGGTTTCATAGTATGATAGGAAGCATTGACTGTACGAAATGGCCTTGGTCTCAATTCCCAATTGGACTTCGCGGTCAATTCCATAAGGGTGATTCCGGATCAGATCTATTCATTTTATTAGAAGTGGTTGCCTCACAAGATTTATAGATTTGGCATGTGTTCTCTGGTATTGCAGGGTCGAATAATGGCATCAACGTTATACGTTAATCGCCTTTTTTAAATGATCTCAAAGAAGGGAAAGCTACAGAGGTTGCATTTGTGGCTAATGACATGCACTATAAATGGGGATACTATCTTACTGGCGGGATATATCCGGAATGGTATGTTCTTATTAAGTCTATTTCATAGCCAGGCACAAATGATACGAAGCGAATAAAATATAAGCAAACGCATGAAGCAACAAGAAAAGATGTAGAACGAGCATTTGGCGTGTTGAAAAAAATTAGGTTATACTAAAAACTCCCGCACTGTTGCGAAGTCTTCGAACAATTACAAAATTGACACAAAGAGGAAAATCTCTCTTAAGTTTTTTTCTGAAAGAACAACACCGTGAAGATGATCCAATACGATCGAAAGAAGATAGGTTGTTGTATATCAATCCCACACACCTAGATGAAATCGACAAGAACTAGAGAGAGAAAGTGAGTTGGAAGGTTTTCTAGAAAGAGGAAGGAGAGAAATGTATTATATTAAATGAAAATCAACACCCCTTCCATGTGTGGAGAGGGTATATATGCGTGTACAATAGGCCGGCCACTATGGGCTTTCCATAGTTGGGCCGGTTAGCTTACTTTGTTTTATGTGAGGAACATGGGCTCGGAGAAATAGATATAAAACTGTTAAGAGGACTTGAAGTCATGGTGGTGATGGAGAATAAAGATACGGTAATGAACGTGTTAAACGACAAAGAGCATGGTTTGAGTAGGTGGATGCATAAGCTTAGGAGGGGGGATGGCTTTGATAAAATAGCAGGTAGGCTAACTTGGATCAATATTCCTTGGATCCCAATTTCATGTTGGGGAAAAGGTATGTTGTTGTCGTTCATGGGTCGATCTTGGCAATGCATAATTGTAGGTTGGAAGGAAATCAAAATTTGACATATGGCAGGATCCATATACACACTATTAACAAGGGGTTGATAAAGGATGTACTTAATGTGACTGTGAAAGGAAGAACTCACAAGGTAAGTGTTGTGGAAGAAGTTAGGGATATATCCATTATGGATATATAGGACGTTATGAAAAGAGGATAGAAGGACGTGAGAATAGATGATCAAATGGAAGAAAATGTAATGAAGGTCGTGGATGAAGGTGAGAAGGGTGAATCTGACAATGAGGAGGTTGAGTCAAGTGAGGAAGAAGACAACGGCGAGACAAGGGTGGTGGATGTAGGAGGTAATGAACACGTGGCGGAGTCCGATGACCGAGATGGTGGGGAAGATGAAGGATTAAGGTTTTCACGTGCAACAAAGGTGAGCGAGACTTTCGAAGAGGACTGTGATAGTTTCAAGGCTTTGGAGCACGGGGAAAGAAAAATGGCGTATGGGGAAGGGCTCGAAAAAGAAACAGGGGATAATGAGGGTGATTTGATAACTGAGGAGCCGTCAAAAAGGGAGTTCTCGTTGGCTAGTGGGAAAGATATCATAAACGATGCTACGAATAGAAACGGGTTAAGCAATAACGAGCGTGGGCTTAGAGAGGGGCCTAAATTATTGGGAACACATACTGGGCCGAATGAAGATATTGTGGGTAACAAAGGAAGTTTTAGAAAAAATAGCCCAAATGAAATAAGTGGCAGTAGTAGTATTATTAAGGTAATGGATAAAAATGGTATAAAGAACATAAAAAACTACTATGGTTGTCGAGAAGGGAACAAAGCAAGTGAAAAGCAAAATGAGGATTTGGTTCAAGATTGTTCGATAAACAAAAAAGATAAATGCAAGGTTTCCCCCTTTAGTTTGGTGGGGAGCGGGGCTGATAGGTTGAGAAAAAAGCAAAAAGCTAGTGATGAGAGGGTGTTCGAAGGAATCGAGGTCGAGATGATCTTTAATCAGGGGAAAAAGAACAAGGAGAATAGTGAAAGTAAGAAGAAAATTGGTAGGAGTGTCATGAAGGCCATAGAGGTGGCAAAAAAAACCGAGGTTGTAGGATTAGGAGAAAACAAGAAAGGGATATCAGATGTCTATAAAGAGTACCATGAAGTGCAAAGCGGGTGTAATGGGATTTTTCGATTTGGGAGCGGTTTGGAAGGAGGTGTTGATAATTAGAGTTGTAAGGTGAGCATTGAACAAGTAAAGGAAATTGAGGAGTTGATAGGGGTGTCGTGGACAAGATCCGAGGAAGAAGAGAAGGAAAAGGAACTTGGTAGAGATGGAAACAAGGATGATGAGTCTGCTGTTTAGCAGACGCACTAATTTTGCGGTACTTTGTCTTTTTCATTTTCGTTTCCTTATTGTATTTAATATGAAGATGATATCTATAAATGTGAGGGGTATGGGGGAGATAGGGAAAAAAGGTTGGATTAGATCGATAATTAAGGATGAACATCCTGATGTTATTGGGCTTCAAGAAACAAAAAGTAGGGTGGTTAATAATTTATGGGTAGAGCATTTATGGGGGTCAGGGTTATAGGTATTCTCAATTGCCTGCAAACGGGAATTCAGGGGATTGATTGTAGTTTTATGTACCTATAAAATATATAATAAAAATACTACTTAGGTAAATTCCAACTATTCACCTTTAACTAAGGTAAAAAGTTAAAACTTACAAAAATAATATAATATATATAATATACGTATGTTTAACCGGGTAAGTATGATCACCCGGGTCGTTATCCCCAATGACTAGTGAAATTGAGACCACGTTTTAAGTTCGGATCCTGATTTGAATGAGCAAAGATATTTGATTTTGGAAAGAAATGAAAATTAAAATTAAATTGAACAATTAAACAAATACGGAAATGCAACTATAAAGCAATTTGACTAAGATTTAACCCTAAGAATGTAAACTAAAATTTTACTAACTTAAGAAAAAGTGTAAAAAATTGTTAAAAATAAAAGCCCTAATTTTTATCTTTTTATAAAAGTTTAATTTAAAATAAACCTAGTTATTTATGAAAATTATAAAACGTAACAAAGAAACTTAACTAAGGACTAATGGTGTAAAGATCTAAGAGACTAACGGGGAAACTAACAAACTAACGGAGGGACTAACTGAAAAACAATTAAAATCGAAAAAAAAATAAGTTAACATCTTGTCTACCTCTTTGAGAATCTGTCCCGACAAACAACTAAGTCCATATAACGCTTTCGAAAATTTTAAAGAGCTTAAAATGAAAAATCTCAAAGAAGCAAAATTGTAAAGGAAGCTAGTGGGAACAAGATTAATAAAGACACTTAGGGCTGAAATCCACTAATAAGCTCTTAAAGAGCTTATTTCTAAACTGACCTCAGAAAGGAAGGCTTAACCTTTGATTTTAGAAAATAAGCTATAAAAAACTCAAAACTAGATCAAAATGAAAAAGGAAAGAAGTCCTAAAGAGCTTATGATGTGCTTAATCTAAGAATGCAAAGAAATCAAAGCTCCCCCCCCCCCCCCCCCCCCCCCCCCCCCCCCAAAAAAAAAAAAAAAAAAAAACAAAAAAAACAAAAAAAAAAACTTAAAACTACTTCTTAGGCGACGGAAATTGTTCAAATGAAATAAGCAAACTCAGGAAATAAGCAAAGTAACACAAAATCCAAGTAAGCTAAAAACCTTAATAAGCTAAACTAGACTTTAAAACTTAAAGAACTTATTAATCTACTTATTATCCATCTAAATGAGCTATAAAATCTAGACTTAAAAGCTAATTTAACAAATTTAGACTCTACTTAAGTTCCTACTGTTTTTGGAATTTTTAGGTTTTTATGACTTTTGACAGCTAAATTAAACTAAGTAAATAAGCTAGAAATTGCAAATTAAGACTTTTAAATCCGAAATTAAGCTAAATTAAAATTATAGTCCTATGAATTTGATAAGCTAGATCCTAAAATTACTTATTTAAATTAAGTTAAGAACACAACAGTACTAACTGAGGTTAGTACTGCTAGTGTAAAAATTCAGCAGTACTTTCTAGTGAAAGTACTGCTGATGCAATTCGACTTTTAAGGACAAAAATAAGCTATGAATTAAGCTGAATAAATGAAAACTGAAACTAAATTCTTAATAAGCTGAAACTAAACTTAATCCTACTGAAATTTAAGCTAACAGTACTAACTTATGGTTAGTACTGGTAGTGTAAAGATTCAGCAGTACTAACTGAGGTTAGTACTGCTAGTGCAGATTGAGAGTGCACTTAAGCAAACACAACTTAATCATTATAACAGATTTGAGAAAAGCTGTTTAAGAGAAAATCTAATGACAAAAACTAAATACAGAATAAAAAGCTAGCTTAAAACAAACTTAAGTAATCATGATTAAACACTGAATAAGCCTTAAATCTAAGATCTAAACTTTTTAACTAATATTTTTGGATTTTATGAGTTTTTATGATAGAAATTAATAACTAATGATCTATAACTATATAAGCAAAAACAGATTAGGACAAACAACTAATAAGCATAGAAGAGATATTTAAAACCTAATAAGCACAAGAGAATAAAGCAATAAGCAATATAAGCATATAAACTAAAAGCTAAGCAACTTAAACTGAATTAAGAGAAGAGTGGGAAAAGAGAAACTTACTTGATCCTTTAGCTAAACAAAAGGAACCAATAAAGGCAGCTACAAGCTCTCTAGCTTATGAATAAGCTAGAGTATAAGTCCTTGGGATCTCTTCCAAGTTAAGATCCCCTTCCAAAAAGCTCTAATCCAATTAGATCCATAATAGATTTAACTAATTTAAGGTTTAGGTAAGATTAATTCTGAATTCAAACAGCTCTATTTCAGCTTATAGACTGAAAGAGCTTAATATGAGCTTATTAGCTTAGTGAGACAATTTGGCTTATTAAGAGAGCTTAAAGGTTGAAAATAAGAAGAGCTTATGACAAATTAAAACTGAATTTCATTAATTGAAAACTGAATTACATTACTAGAAAAGGAAATTACAAAAACATTTAAGTAAAAATACGAATTTAAGCTAAAAATCACATAAAAACTAGATAAAAAAGAAAGAAAAAAACGGATGCTTTGTGTGTGTGAGAATGAGCCTTTTTATAGTGCCAAGCTGAAGCTTCTAGGACCTCTGCCTTGCTCTCCAAACTTTTAATCCTGGCCGATCATTTCTTCAATCATTTGATCTATATTGTGGGACGTCGGATCAATTTGTGGACACCTGAGGATTGCCAGGCTGGCATTCTTTGATGTGACGTTTGTGTTAGTTTTGTGAGTGAGTTTAGCACAAAACCCACATAAATTTGTGCTTTCACCATGGCTAACGTGGCATTGAGCTTGAGCTAGGATAAGTATCCCCTTGATTAGACTAATTTGTCCTTGCATTTGTGCTTGAGCTTCCTTGAATTGACCAACGCACCCTTTAATTTGGATTTGCCCTCTAATTTGATAGCGAGGTAATTTTGGGAACGATGGGTGAACAGTAAATGTTCCCGCTCCTTCTTCGACAGTTAAAACTGTTGGAGTTTGAGAAGTTTACACATTTGGCCCTTCTCTTTCTTTCCTCTTTTTCAAGTTATAAATAACTTTCGGAAATTGCAAGATTGGCCCTTGTAGATGAAAATTGGCTAAGGCTTTGGGCTTCAGCTTTGTACTCTTCTGATTCTCGTGTCCGGGCTTGCTTGCTTCTCGTGTCCGTGCCTGCTCGCTTTTGACTGTTTTCTTGTGATTTTTGACTTATCCTGCCTGTCGAGATCTATAATCGCAAAACAGCTCAGAATTGACTCAAGCAGTAGTATGTTTTGCCAGTTTAAGGTATGAGTTTTGAGTTTAGTTGTGAGGTAGTGATTTTTAAGGTGATCAGTAGACGGATATGTATATTTAGTAGCTAGTAGGAGTACAGGTAATTCTCCTCGAGTATCTGGATACGATTGGTGTCTCACGCAATATCACATGCTTATAACAAATACCTCGAAAAATTCCACCAGCTAAACCTTTGCAAAGTAGCAAAGAGTTTTGTTGAGAGAATTAAGAGATCACAAGTTATAAAACACCCGACTTCCCATTTTCTAAGATTTTTTTTCTTTTTCTTTTTATGATTTTTTTTTTGATAATTAACTACCTAACTATAACTTATTTGTGTCGACATAATGTAATGTTTTCATTACCTCTCTGGTAACTTTTAGGATCATAGAAACATAATAAGCACACTTAAGTGTCTAAAAGATAATTTTCGTCATCTACGATTTTTCACTTTCCCATGCTAAGCTTTAAAATCAAGATCTTTGTTAATTACAAGTCATGACACTAACACTACTCATAATATTACTATTTGTGTACTTACTTTTACTACGTGATCCTTACTTTTGTTACTCCTCGGATTTTTACTTAAGTTAATATACACGAAGGCTCTTTATAGACTTGTTTCCGATACTTATTAATTCAAAGAATAAAGTTTATGGTTTAAGAACGCAATAATTTAAACTCCATTTCCCTTTTCAAAAGATCATATTGTTATCAAGAATATAGTCCAAAATCGAGGCAACCAAATTTTGGCTTTATTGGCTACTTAAGTTAAGGTACCATTCATGTCTTAAAGAGCCTTCGGGTTTTATGATATGAATGGTACTTACTTAAGTAGCGTAATAAAAGCAAATTTTGGTTGCCTCGGATGTGGACTTATTCATTGATTAACATTTGTTCTTTTGAATTTGAAAGGGTTAGGAGTTAATTATTGCTGTTCTTAACCCTTACGTTTATTATTGGAATTAATATGTATCGATACAAGTCTTCAAGACCTTCGGGTATATGACGTAAGTAAATCCTGAGATACAAAAGTAGGATTTGGGAGGAAAAGTAAGTTCACAATTAGTATTTATGAGTAGTGTTAGGGTTCATGACTAGTATTAACAATTGATCTTGTTTTTAAGCTTAGCATGTGAGAAAAGTGGAAGATAAAGTCAGGAGAGAGATAGACGAGAGTATCTAGATTAGAGAATCTAAGATTGGGGTTTATAGATTTAGAAAAGAAACCTGAAATTACTCCAGAGAGAAGTAATTGAGAAAATTGAACTAATTATAGATGCAGAAACAAATAAGTTTATAGTGAGAAGAGTAGGAAGTATTCGAAGAAGGAAAAAAATCTATTAAGAGAAAGAGAGAAAAAGAGTAGAAAATGAGAAGTACGGGTCTTGTTTTAACTCTTGTGATCTCTTAATTCTCTCAACAAAACTCTTTTGCACTTTTCAAAGGTTTGCTTGGGGAATTTTCGAGGTTTAGGTTATAGCATGTGATATTGCGTGTGGACACACAATCGTTTAGTTTGGGGATTTTGATATGTGGTAAAAATATACTTATCCGTTTTGTTACCTAAAAAGACCCAAAAAAAATACCCAAAAATACCAAAAAATGGCAAAAAAATATGCTTGTATTTTGTGTTTTGTTTATGCAGGTAAGGATAAGTCAAAAATCACATGGGAAAAACAGTCAAAAGAGAAGGCACGGACACGAGATTCAGAAGAGTACAAAGCCGTAAGCCCGAAAAGCCAAGCCTAGCCTCAAACCTTAGTCACTTTCTACTCATTAACAAACCCCAAGGCCAATCTTGCAATTTCAAAAAAGTTATTTATAACTTGAAAGAGATAAAAGAAAGACAAGGACCAAATGTGTAAACTTCCCAAAGTTTTTAACAGTTTTTTTTAATGTCAAAGATGGGCGGGAATCACAATTTATATTCATCCCGTCTTCTCCATGTCAATACCATGGTAAATCAAGGGCGCAATAGAAATTAAAGGGAATGCGTTGGTCTATTCAGGAAGCCTCAATGCTCAATGCAGGACAATTTTGTCTATCTCTAAGGGTGATACTTATTCCCTTAGTCCAAATCTATGCACGTTAAGCCATGGTGGAAAGCACAAATTATGTGGCGTTTTGTGCGAATCAATCACAAAACTAACACAACGTCTCATAAAGGGAATGACACGCTGGCAATCCTCAGGTTGTCCACAAACGCTGATCTAACGGCTTGAATTTTTGCCCCAAGATTTAAATTGGATTGGATGTCAGGAGATTTGATGGGAGCTCAGAGGGGGCCTAGTACAGCTTCAGCTTGCACATATAAATTAAGCCTCATTCTCTCACAATGGGGAGTCTTCTTTTTTTATATTTCTTTTTTAGTAAATGTTTAGCTTTAATTTTCGTAATTTTACTTAAAATGTTTTGGTATCGTATTTTTCTCGTAATGTAATTCAGTTTTCAAATAATGTAATTCGGTTTTAATTTTTCATTTGCTCTTCTTATTTTCAACCTTTAAGATCTTATTAGCCTTTTTGTCTCAATAAGCTAATATGCTCATATTTCAAGCTCTTTCAGTCTATAAGCTGATTTATGGAGCTGTTTGAATTCAGCATTATCTTACCCTAAACCTTAATTCAGGTTTAAATATATTATGGGATCTAATTGGATTAGAGGCATTTTTGGAAGGGGTTCTAAACTGGGATAGTTCAATAAGGACTTTTTACTTAGCGTATTCATAAGCTAGGGTGCTTGTAGCTGCATTATTTGGTTCCTTTTGTTTAGCTATAAGGTTCATGTAAGTTTTCCTATTTTCACTCTTCTCTATTTTTAGTTTAAGTGCTTAGTTTTAGTTTTTATGATATATATTGCTATTTGCTTTATTCGCTTTGCTTTTTAGGGTTGTTTATATATTTCTAGTGCTTATTTGTTGTTTGTCCTAATCTGTTTTGATTATTATTGTATATGATCAATTAGTTTTTAATTTCTTATATAATAGAATATATAGCCAAAAAATATTAGTTTAAAATAGTTTAAATCTTAGATTAAGGCATATTCAGTTGTGTAATCTTGATTATTTAGTTTGTTTTATGCTGGTTTTATCTGGTTTTTAGTTTTTGTTCATTTAATGTCTCTTTATAAGACTTTTCTCAAATCTGATTGTGTTATAATGATTAAGTAGTGTTCTGGTTAAGTGCAAATCTCAATTTTGGCACTAGCAGTACTATCCTCAGTTAGTAATGCTGAATCTTTATCACTACCGTTTCTAACCTTATGTTATTACGTTAGAATAACTTAAATTTAGTAGATTAAGTTTTTGTTAAGCTTATTTAGAATTTAGTTTCGTTTTCATTATTTAGCTTAATTCATTGCTATTTTTGTCCTTAAAAGTCGATGGCAACAGCCAGTACTTTCACTTGAAAGTTACTGCTGATTTTTATACTACTAGAGTACTAACAGCAGTTTGTTAGGTCTGTGGCTCTTAGATTAATTTTACGTTAAGTATTTTAAGTTTAGCTTATCAAATTCATGTGGATTTAGTTTAATATAGGCCTTAATTCGGTTTAAGTCTTTATTTGTATTTTTAGTCTTATCTTTATTTACTTAGTTTAATTCAGCTGTCCAAAAGTCATAAAAACTGAAAATTCCAAAAACTAGTAGGAAACTTAAGTAGAGTCTAAATTTGTTGAATTAGCTTTTTAAGTCTAGATTTTATAGCGCATTTTTGATGGATTAATAAGTGATTTAATAAGTTTTTTAGCTTTTAAAAGTTAGTTAGCTTTAGTAAGGTTAGAGATAGCTGAATTGGATATTGTTAGGACGTTACTTTGTTATTCCTGAGGTTTGGGCTTATTTCTTGATCATATTTCAGTAGCATTAAGAGTAGGTTTAAGCTTTGATTTCTTTGCATTCGTAGATATGCACATCTAAGTCTTTAGGACATTCTTTCCTTTTTCATTTTGATCTAGTTTTGAGTTTTTTATAGCTTATTTTCTAAAATCAAAGGTTAAGCCTTCCTTTCTGAGGTCAGTTTAGAAATAAGCTCTTTAAGAGCTTATTAGTGGATTTCAGCCCTAAGAGTCTTTATTAATCTTGTTCCCACTAGCTTCCTTTACAACTTTGCTTCTTTGAGTTTTTCATTTTACGCTCTTTAAAATTTCGAATGCTTTATGGACTTAGTTTGTTGTCGGGATAGGCTTCTCAGGGTTAGAAATGTGTACTTTTCGTTCTTAGTTGTTTTTCAGTTTGTCCCTCTGTTAGTTTGTTAGTTTCCGATAGTTTTCTTAGGTTTTTTGCACCCTTAGTCCTTAAGTTAAGGTTGTTAATTAGTTTATTATTATAATTTTTTATTTTGTTTATTTAAGAACTCTTATAAAAATGATAAAAATTTAGGGTTTTTATTTCTAGAAACCAATAAAAAAATCTTTGCTTCATTCAAATCAGGATCAGAACCTTAACGTGGTCTCAATTTGATCTAGTCATTCGGGGAAAGACCCGTGATCATACTTACCCGGTTTTAATATACGTATTTTGTTATTTATATTTATTTTTGAGAGTGAATTTTATCAAGGGGTTACTTGGTAATTTCTAAATTACTCTTCTTAAGAATTATATTTTATATATTTTTTTGTGTGTTAAAACTACTTCATAATCTAACGCAAGTCTCAAGTGGATTACTCCAGAAATCACTTTGATCATTTTCTTCAGTTGAGGATTCCATCATTATCTTCAAGTCTCCCCAAAGAATCAACTCAAATCCTTCTAATGTAATTTCTGAGTATTGTTCCATCATCAATTCATACAAATGAAATAAATCTGCCTATCAAATATATGAAGATACCAGCGAATCAGGATAGTTCGAATGCCCTGAAATTCCCATTTGCTCTGTATAAGACAAGATAGTCTCCATCTGGTGACGATACCTTATCCAATCTAGTAATGACAGATTTCTTCTCCATTATCTCACTATCTAAGGTAGCTTCAAATGTAACAATCTTCAGGCACTTTCTATGTTCATTCATCATGGCATCATCTAATTGTTTTCTTGTTTTTCCTGCATCATTTTGATATGACCAACTTTTCTTTTCTTTAGTACCTTCTTATTCTTTACCTCCTCCTTTGACTCTTTAATTCCTTTGAAGAATCAATTCCTTTTTTTCCATCATCTTCTTTTATCATTCTTTCATCTTCAGCAGACCCAATTGCAATGAAATCTTCATCTGACCATTTTATCTTTTCATACTTCTTGGTTTTCAAATGAGAGTGCTGGAAATTTCCTACATGCTTCAAGTAGGTCATCATTTGATTTCTTAATTGATTCTTTTGTAGGTTCGGTTTATTCTAATAGCTTCTGATCTTTGTTTGAGCAAGAACTCTTCTTTGTGCAGCAAATTGTGTCTATGAAGGAATTTGCTCTTTCTTCTATGTGATTGTCTCTTTCTTATTCTTGAAGCCTTTCAGCTATAAGCACTATCAGTCAATTCTTTTGCTTTATTATCTTCATAACTTTCTTATGAGAGCATCATTTGTAGCTTCTTCTTCAGCTAATCTTTTCCCTTCTTCTTCTGTTTCCCAATTCTCTTGCAACTTTCTAGCCATCTCTTCATCACTAGCAAGTTGCTTAAACTTCTTTTCAGCTTCAGGAATACCCTTAGATTCAGTTTCAGACTCATCTTCCTCTTCAATTTTCTTCTTCCTTTTATCTTTTGGATCAATCTTTGGAAGAGGCTTTAATGTCAGTAATGATCTAGTTGAAGTAGGCCTAGGTCTCTAAATCTCTTCAACATCCTTAAACTCTACTCCTTTCTCCTTTTCTCTTGAAACTGCTTTAGCTTGGCTCATGTTGAGAAGAACCTGAGCGATTGTTTCATCATCTCCAAACATTGTAGAAGTAGGTGTTTGAGTAGTTAGAATAGTTTGAGTAGCCCTTCTTCCTTCAGTTTGATCATCAGTACCTTCATCTGTCCTTTCGGTACTATCTTTTTCCTTGTCAGTACTAACTTTGGATCCGTCAGTACTAACTTTTGGTGTATCAGTACTAACTTTTTCCTTGTCGGTACTAACTTTGGATCCGTCAGTACTAACTTTTGGTGTGTCAATACTAACTTTTTCCTGAGCAGTACTAAGTACATCTTCAGTACTGACTTCAGCATCAGCATTTTCCATCTCTTTATTCAGTCCATCTCTTGACCTCCCCACATCTTAAGAAACTTGAGTCTCCATATAATCCACTGTATCTTCAGGAAGCTCATCAAATAATGAATCTTTATGAACTAAAGGTTCACCTTTGGCAGACTTCCTCCCCTGTTTGGATACAGACTCTTTTTGCACCTAGGTTTTCTTTAAGGATCTCTTTCCTGCCAATCTTTGCGTTAAGGAAACACTCTTCATCCATGCTTTGTGGTGTGTGATAATAGGTTTGGCTTGCTTCTTGAGCTTCTTGAGTTGTGCCTTCAAGCGCTGAATTTCCTTGGCTTGATTTGAAACATGTGTACATAAAGAGATACATAGATCATAGACACTTTGGAGTGTCATGTCACCCTCATTCCCTAAAAGGGATTTATCACTAGATGAATGACCTCCTTGATTCCCATCAGAACTTTCTAAAATAGAATCAGGAATATGTGGAGTAGGTGAAGGTCTAGGTGATGGGTCAGATGGAGGCTCAACATGTGCTTTACTTGGGTAAGGAGGAGAGGGTGTAGGTTGTGGTTCAGATGGTCTTGCTGAAGTAGCACCTCCATGAACCTCGATTGAATTAGAGTATCGGCTCAGATAGAAGCGAAACAAAGGTTGACTTTACCCAAAAAATTGTTTACCCTCTTTTAACCATAAAGGAGAAAACTTTACTTGTCAAAAGCATTTACAGGAAAATGATCTAAAGGTACTGGTACATTGACTAGCTGTTTATCCAAAAAGATTGATAAAACGTGGATACATTACAAACTTCTTCTTTGCATCTAAATGTCTAAGCATACCATCAAAAATTAATTTAGAAAAATTATATTTCTGATTAGATGTTAAAAAATAAACAGCAAGTGGCAATTTGGTCTTAGTGGGAATTTGATCCCAAGAGATGCTTTTTGAGCTAATACAATGATTAATTGTATGAAATAGAAACCTCCATTGGGGTGAAAACAAAGCTTTGTTAAATGTTAATACAATTAAATTCCCCTCATAACCCATAAGTTGTATAGCATCAAATATAGCCTGATTAGGGAGTGAGTCTATCCCATCAGCATCATCAAAAAGAAGATCATTTCTTATTGATGCTTCAGAGATAGATACAGGCTTGCCAGCTACTTTGGCAGTAATGTACCTGACATTGTTGATCATTTTGGATTTAGCAGACATCTAAAATTGTTTAACAAATGTGTTAGAGACTACTGGACTTACAGTGAGAGCATGATGAATGGAGCTTCGCACAAGAAAATTAATAACTTCATGAAACTCTCTATTGCCTTCAGTCTTTTCTAAATAAGCGACCATATTGTGCTTAGGGCATGATTCAAGAACAACCATGGTGGTTAAAGTATTGATCGTCGGTTGAGAGAGGGATTAGGGCTTGTATTGAAGAAAATATGTGAGAGTGAGTACATAAGGGAAGTGTGCAATTGATATGGGTTTATATTAGGGTTTAGTCAGTCCTTATAATCAATGGAAACCTCCTTCACGTTACACTTTGTACGGCTGTATGGCGGTATTTTCTTCAACGTCTATATTAATCGGTAATACTTTGCCCAACGGTTACTACGATTTTGCAACGATGATCACTCAGAGATGGGTCAAGGCTTAAGCTGATGAGCCAATAAAAAAAATGAACATGTTGGCAACAGCAATATGCAGTACAGTTGCTATCTCTTTACAAGGACTCTTGTAAACCAATTAAACTTCTTGAAATTCATCACCGATGGTTAAAAAAATAGTTTGCATACTGAACAGTTCAACTAACTATACAACATTATTCATATTCTCCCCTTAACTAATGCAGCTTTTGGATTGATAATTTCAATAGTAACAACAAGAACTGGAACCTACTAACATAAAATGCCTTGGTTAGAGATCAGCTTACATTATACAGTGTGGATTTTAAGCACTATATAAGTTTTCTTCTCATAAGCATCCATGATGAAGTGTTGCCTTAATGGCAATATGCTTTGGTTTTGGAAGTGATATACTAGATATATTGACAATGCATATTGTACTAATCTTTCAATGTAGACTCTTTGTGTTCATGAAAATTGAACCCCTAGTCTTCACATTGATTTTGATCAACAAAACTTGCCACTAGCAATTGGCTCTAGCAGCCAACATATTCTGCTCTCTTGTTGTAGAAAAGTAGCCACAATGGTCTGCTAGATAGTTTGCATGTGCCAAGAGAAGTTAGTCTGAGAGACCTTCCATGAAATTGACAACCTCTGTATAGTCATATTGAGTAGGCTTCCTGATCTAATAATGAGGGATACTCTAGTGATACCAAAGACCCAAGTTTGGGTTTGCCCGTTGTAGTACCTTAAAAATTCTCTTAACAACACTTAAATGAGAGGTCTTTGGAAGTGACTGAAAGCCTAGAACAGCTCTGACTGCAAAACTTAATATCAGGCCTTTGAAGTAGTCTATTACATTAAAGAACCAATCATGGATCTTCTATAATAGATAGACATCTACATCACTGGGGGGGTGGGGGGACTTACTCATGGCTTGACTAAAGGCTTCTGAGGTCTCAATTGGTTGTACTAGCAGTTTAACATTGACAAAAGTAAATACTTCTTTAGGATTTCTGCAACATATTTATCCTGACTAATAAAGATACCATCTGCTTTCTGTTTGACTTGTAATCCAAGAAAGAAGGTGAGCTCTCCCATAGAACTCGTCTGAAATCTACCCTTTATTAATGCCTCAAATTCATTACACCAAGTTCTCTTTGTAGAACCAAATATGATATCATCCACATAAACTTGTACTAATATGATATCATGTTTGTCCTTCTTAATGAAAAGAGTCTTGTCAATAGTTACTCTTCTGTATCCATGCTGCATACAGAAAGTAGATAAAGTAGGCATACCAGGCTCTTGGAGCTTGTGGTAGGCCCAATAGAGTGCTTTTACTCCTTGTAACTTTCTTTGAGGATACTTGTTAGAGAAGTCTAGTAGTGAAGACGGAGTGGATTGAGAGACTATAGCTACGTTCATACAATTTTTCCTTAAAAGGAAGGCATTTTTCACATCCATTTGATAGACTATAATCCCATGTAAGAGGAAAAGGCTACTAAAAAGGTTTAATGGCTTCCATCCTGCCACTGGTGCAGAACACCTCATCATATCCTACTCCCCTTACTCTTGCCTATGTCATGAGCCAAGTACTATCTTGCTTTATTTCTGACCACTACTCCTGCTCTCATCCTTCTTTTTTCTATTAAACCTTTTTTGTTCTTGTTCCATTTATTTCTTCCCTTAAGGCAATCTACATGAATTCTAACTTTCTGAATCTTGATACCTGCAGCAATTTTTGATTGATCAACCCTAACCTTTCTATCTTCAAGTGCTTCAGAGATCTTTCTTGGGGTTCATTTTGTGATAAGAAAAAAGCAATATAATCAATGTGGAAGTCCTTATTGATGTTTTCTCATTTTGCTTTTGAACATAACTTAAAAGCATGGGCTCCAGAACTTTTAGTCACTTTACTTCTTGTTTGAACTGCTGATTGTGGATCTCCAAGAATTAAAGTTGAAGGATGAAAAGAGTTTATCCTTGATGTGGGAATAGGACTAACATTCACAACAGTTTCTAAATTTGTGAAGTCAGCCACTGCACCCTCATCATCATAAGATGAATTTGTAAAAATACCATCAGTAGGATGTTGATAAATGTCTTCAAGTGCAGGTATTTCTGAATCATCTTGGTCAGGATTGGGTAGATCACTATCAGTACTGGCGGTACTAACTGGTGTGCTAGCAGTATTAACTATGTTAGTACTGCTAGGTTTAGCAGCTCCTGCTTGTAGAAGCAAATCCTCAGTTTGTTGAGCAAACTCCTTCCTGAGAGCTTCAGCTGCATCATTAGCATCCTTTTCTTGCCTCTTAAGTCTTTCAAGTTCATCCAAAAAGACTTGATCCTCCTTATCTACTGGCTTCCCATTTGTCTTCAAATCAGGATGTTTGTAAGGTGCATCACCTGCATCCTTTGCTATTGACCTCATGACCGTTGAGGAATAAGAAGACCATATTGGCAAATACAATGTTAGTCTGAGCAGTTCATCTTCTTTTTCAGAAATCCTCCCTTGCATCAATAATGTCTTTTGTACCTGCATTTTAATAGCTTCTTGTAGGACCCTGCAGTTGGTTAGCTTGGTTCTTCTGATCTTACAGGTTGTATATTCATTGATATCTGTTAAATAATAAAAGCTCAAAAATAGCCAAGTTGGTCCTTTTCTGCATATAACATTTGGGTTTATTCTCTAAAAAGGTGATATGCAGGTTTTCTTCAACTCTCTTGGTTTCTAAATTGTATACCCTAAAAGCCTTGCTTTGTAGAGAATACCGACTAAAAACCTTCATTGATTTCCATCAAATTTGGCCAGATTGGTCAATGTATTCAGATGGTCACATGGCCACCCAATAAGGTCATATGTAGCTTATGATTGGCTATTTTACCTAGTTACAAGTTCATAAGTGTATGTTATGACGGCTTGGTCACTAATTACCCTATAAGAACATAACAAGCAGTACTAACTGCTTCAGCCCAAAAAGTGTTAGGTAAAAATGAATATGCTTGCAGCATAAGTTCCTAGCTACCTCAATATAAGGGGCCGGTTCTTTCTTTAAGCAACTTCATTTGTATTGTGGAGTTCTGGCATTACTGTATTCCCTCTTGATCCCTTTTGACCCACAGAATTCAATAAAATCCCTGTTCTTGAATTCTGTACCATTATCACATCTAATAGTTTTAACTTTTTGATTTAATTGGTTCTCTATTTGTCTTATAAAGTCCTTAAGGATTCCACTAGTTTCATCCTTAGTTCTTAAAAAGAACACCCAACTAAACCTGCTAAAATCATCAGTGATAACCAGGCAATAAGACTTATGGTTTAGACTCCTTACAGATGTAGGTCCAAACAAAAATCCTATAGAAGAAGCTGTAAGGATGGTGACTATAGAGCTACACCTGATTTGGCCTTACAGGAGGCCTTGTGTTGCTTTCCTTTCTGACAAGCAACACAAGTGTGGTCATTTTGAAAAATCTTTAAAGGTAAACCTCTTACAAGGTTTCCCTTTACAAGTTTGTTTAAGTTTTTAAAGTTAACATGACCCAACCTCCTATGCCATTTGTTAGATTCATCAATTGTGGCTTTTGCAATTAAACAGGCTAAACCTCCTGAAGGAACAATGTTCTCTAAATTGAAACTGTACATATTGTTTTGTCTAGGGATTCTAAGTAATACTTGATTTTCATCAGGTAACTTAAATTCAGGAGACAAAACAAGACATTCAGAGTCAGTAAACAGAACCTTGATTGCTTGTTAGAGTCTCAGAGACACAGTTATGGTGACACTGAAAGAATAAATAAAATGCTGAAGTTCTTTCACAAAAAGCACACATCCTCAAAAATCTAACTTTCTGTTTCTATTTATACCTGTTCTAGGTTATGTAACCTTTTACTTCTCCAAGGCAACTAGGGCCCCCATTAAGTCTCTAATATTCAGCAAAAAGGTAGAGGCCTTGTTTCTTATGCCATTGTGCCTAGAACATCCACTATCAACTATTCTTTGTTCTGGATTAAAAGCTCTTTGTGGATAACTCCTGCACATCGTATAAAAGAGATAGATTCTCTTAGGGACCCAGCTGTTTAGGCTGAGTCTTCCTAGTGGATCTTTGAAAGTGAAAACAATTTCTAAGACTGGAATCCACCATTGTATTTGGAGACATTTTGCCAGAAGTGGTGTCTTTTTGGTCTCCAATTACAACCTGCTGAGGGCTTAACAGCAGTTTCCCTTTTCCCCCTAACAGCACTAACTGCATTCATCTTAGCAGTATTAACCTTTTGTATTGAAATTTGGTTCTAAGTGTTGTTGTTTTAGTAAAGGCTTTCAAAATGGTGAATGGTTTATAAAAACAGTTGTAGGTCTAATTTATTCACAATAGGATTAACAATATTAACTTTCATGAGCACTAGTTAGTATGCCTGTCTGTTTTAAGACTATGCCTAGCAGTAATAACATTTTTGAACGCTTAGCTCTTGTAGTATTAACTGGAATTTTTGCCCAGTTCTAGTTAGTATGTTGTAGGAAACAATTGTTTTGATGATTTACTCTTTGTGCATATTGTTCCAAATTGGCTTATCTCTCCTTTGACTAGACTCATTTCATGCTATTGATTTAGAATCTCAGATGTTTAGATCATGCCTAAAATCGGAGTAGCACATGGAGAATCCAATCTCTAATTAGATGACTAAAACTACCACATACAAAACATGCTCTAGCAGTAAACCCATATCCCAACCCTTCTTTGCAATTGTTGGACTTTTTAATATGTGGTGAATTGATTCTTAACAGGTTTCCCTAGGAGTTAGTTACTTGTATTAGTACTAGCAAAACTAGGTTGTTCCTGTTTCTTTTAGTAGGTTGAGACTCATCGTTCGTCTTCACTATCTGATTCATACTCCTCAATGATAGGAGCATCAGACCTAACCTTAGGTTGATTTACTACTTTGGGTTTATTGACAGTTGGTTCAGGCAAAGATTCATGTGTTTCAACACTACAATCTGATTCACATGTATCAAAGTCACTTTTACTAGGTTAAGACTGTTTTGGACATATGTAATTGAGAGTATCTATTTTCTTCTATCTGGTCCAGATGGACAATGTTAATTCCCTATCATGGGTGGGGGTGTACTGCATGCATTCCTCTAATGTAACAAACTAATCTTTACAAGGTTGTATTTCATAAACTCACTCTCCTTATTTCATAAAAACACTTTGTAGAAAACTTTATTTTCATAGCTCAAAATTTGACCATCATATCTGTGATTCCCCATACCTAAGCCCATAATTATCATTAGCAATCATTTTGGGATGTCTTAGCAGTTTACTAAGATTTTTCTAAAAGGAGCGTGTGCATTTTTTCTACTTTAGCTTCTTAAATCTTCTTTTTCTTTTTTAGCTTTGCTAACAATTTTTATGGTATGTTAGTACATCCAGGTTCTTTGTCATCTAAGTCTATTTTCATAAACCTTATTTTTCTTCATACCAAAGTTGACCCTTGTTGGATGAGCAACTAATTGTGCTTAAACTTTTTGAGACATTGGTATATGCTTTATTTCTATGCTTGCAATCACTTAGTTGTTCTCTTTTTGAATCATCAGTTTTTTAAAGTTTAGCTAAGACTATTTTACACTCATATTGAAATGGAAGTATACCTCTGTGTATGAGCCTGAGTTGTTTGCAAAGCCATAATGCATAATCTTCTTCTTCTTTGAAGTGAAAATGGTCCAATCTACACCTTCTCCATCAATGGTCACCAATGCTTTAGAGTCTTCCTGCTTACCAGATCTTCTCCCATCCTTATTTCCAGAGTTCCAAGCATCTCTCCTCCTACTATCTTGATTTCCTTTGGTTCTACACTCTCTAGCAAAATGGCCTGTCTTGTGGCAATTGTAGCATTCGACTTTGGTTTTATCAAAACCAACTGGTTCCTTTGCATCAAATTGTAGCTTTCTACCAGTCTTTTTGTAGAACTTTTTCATTCTCATCGAAATCATGGCTACCTGCCATTTCAAGTCCATTTCTTCTAGGTCATATTCATCAAGCTGTTCCAAGTCCTCATGATCCAGTTGAGGGCAACTTGATTGATTAGCAAGTAAGGAGTATGATGAAGTTTGTTCATACTGTGAGTTTTGACCAGAAGGAGTGGAAACATTCTTAAACACTTATGGTACTAACAGCATTAGTCCTGTGGTTCTCAAGAGGACAAATGCTACATTTTGTGTGCTAGATGATGATGCAGTAGAGCCTTTTACATCATTTTCAAAGACTCTTAGATTATTGTACAGATCATCAAAGCTGAGACTGTCTACCTGGTTTTGCGTCCTGCATTATTAAGGAACTTCGCGACCAGGAGAAGGTATAAAGATCTAAGGAATTTCTGAGTTGCATCCTCAGTGGATACACCTGCCTCATGAATCTCTAATTAACTCAGAAGACTTTGGAATCTGTCATACCCTTTATGCAGTCCTTCTGAGTTTGATACAAAGAATCCTTCAAACTGTTGCTTTAAGATATACTTCTGCATCTTCTTTGATTTCGATGCTAATGTGTAGTCTCGCTTCACAAAGATCTGGATTTGATGGCATCCCACATCTCTTTTGCATCAGCCATTTTATGAAATTTAGCAAGATGATCTTCTGGTAAAGCCATAAGCAAAGTGGTCCTAGCTTTTCTTTCTCTTTCTCTGGATAAGATTTCTTCTGCAGTCCTTGGAGGCAAAACCTTGATTTGACCTTGTGTATCTGTGGTGATTGATACAGGCCCATTCCTATTTTGTATAACTTCCCAGATTAGATAGTCTGTATGGGCCAAATAATGTTTTATTTTCATGGCCCATATATCGTATTCTCCCTTTTTGAGAATATGAAGTTTAATGGTTGAAACAATATGAGGAGTTTGTTGTGTTGGTGTTTGTGATGATGGTGGTGGTGGAATTTCATCTTGTGAACCAGACATGATTCGTTTCGTAAGATAGAGATTTATAACTGGTTTTTGTTCTTCTTACTTAGAGTTTCTCACAGGCTCTGATACCACTTGTTGAAACCGAATTGTAGGCTTCATAGATCGTTTTGCCCATCTAGGATATAATAACATTGAATGATATAAAGCACAACGGAATAACAAATAAGAACATCAATGTTATCACAAGGTTTTCTTTATTCATACTAATAAACTATAAACTATTCAACTTTAAT
>BQNB010021247.1:8378-18581 GCA_026074375.1 Tanacetum coccineum | reverse complement strand
GAAATCATGAGCAAAGCGCATCATAACCTTTCACCATATAATGGCTCAATTTTGCGAGACAAAAGAGGATTCGACACGCCATGGCTCCAAACACCATGCTTGTGGTGCTGTCCCGCCAAGATAAGGGTCGTATTCGATCACCATGATCAATAATAAGCGCACCAATACAATATCATCATCGCATGTAATTCACAAAGATAATAAACTACCATGAGATCAGCAAAACTTGCCCCGCCAAGATACACAGAATACTAGTTTCACAAAAAAAACACATGTGCATATGATAAAACGACACCCAAATTTTATAGCACTATATTATACATTTACTGGGGGCACGTGTTATTAGAATAAATAATCCGCCACATCTCTGTATCGCACATGACACGTACACATTGTCTATTCTTGTTTAATGAGGCTCAAACTTAGATATAACCAACGAAAGAAGATCAATCTGCCATGGCTACAAACTTTATAAATTTCCCCGCCAAGGTGCACCAACTTTGATTGAGTTAAGTAAAACACATCCAAGTTCAATCATCACTGCAACAATCAACGAAATATAAATAGTTCTAAGCACAAAGTGTCATGTGTGGGAGCATCAGCGAGGTTATGGCATCCATTTATACAAAAGGCAGTCGCGTATGGCTAACCCGCCATGGCTGCAAATCTAAGAATTTGCCCCGTTAAGATACGGATAACCTCATACCGTAATGTATCATTAACAACAACAATGACAACAATATTAATCCATTTATACAAAAGGCAGTCGTGCATGGCTTACCTGTTATGGCTGCAAATCAAAGAATTTGCCCCGCCAAGATACAGATAACCTCTCCTAACCATACAAATAGGTAAACCAAGTTTTCTTAAAATTATCACACCCAAAACCACAACACTTTCATCAACCATTAATTGAATTCAATCTCTATCACACATAGAAACCCCAACAATCACAAATAAAAGAAACCACAAACCCTAATCATAGTAACCCTAATTAATAGAATCGGTCAACACAAACTCAATGATGTCTTGGTTTTTAGGGTTGGATTATATCAAATATAGTATAGTATAGTACGGATTCCAAGAGATTCAAAAATATTGCTTTTGACCAAAGCAAGATCAGAAATCCCCGGGGTCGTTCTCCCAACGAGGCGTGAATTGAAATTTAAGAATGTTTATGATCGCGCGTTTGAATGGTTAAAGATTTTTGGGATTGGAATTCTAAATCTACAGGAAAAACAAGGCAATCTATACTAAAAATGAGAAAGGCACACAAAGTTATACTAAAAACGTAAACGGGAATCTAAAAACGACACTTAAAAACCCTAATTTTTAAGAAATTAACCTAAATTGATTTTTTCACTTTTAACTAATCCTAATTGACTAAAAGAAAGATTAAAGAAAACTAGAACGAAAACGGAGTTAAATTGAGCTCAAAAACACTATAAACGTGAACGGGAACGAATCTCGTTCTTTAAAAAATAAAATTTTGCAAATTAAACCCTACGATAGCAAAACTAATTTTCCTAGAAACTATATGATAAAAGAAAATTTAAAAAAAAAGAATTATATTTTTTTGACTTTTTTATAATTTTTTATGAATTAATTACTATTTTAAAAAGAAAAATTAATTAAAAATACTAAACTTAATGAGAAAATTCTAAAAAAAATCTAAAAAATAGCTTAAACTATGACAGTCCTAAAAAAAATAAGCTAGGCAAAACAACTTATCAAAATAAGCTGTTAAAAATCTAAAACAGCTTATAAGCTTAATAGGCTACAAATACTATATATAATAGAATGGGCAAACACTAACCAGATAGCCCTACTGGAGCCGCTGGTTAGTGTGTGAGTGTTGTGGGATGACTAGGTTCAAAGGGAGAGGTCATGGGTTCGACCCCCATGCCTCTCCTTTTTTTGAAAACGTTTTTTTTACTTTTTCTTTTTGCAAATTTATAAAACAGACAAAAATAAACAAAATTAAAAAAGTGACTTTTTGTAAAAAGATAAATTAAGCTAGGAATATAAAGCTTTGGAAAAAGCGGGGGGGGGGGGGGGTGCGGGGGTGGGGGGGGGTGGGTGGGGGGGGGGGGGAGGGGGGGGGAGGGTGGGGGGGCATGCTGACAATTATGCTAATTTACACTAAGGGCCGAATGTAGCTAAACTGCTAGGCTTTTTAATCACAAATAAGCTATGGAAAATCAAAGATAAGCTAAAACAGATAGCTACCTAAACCTAATAAGCAAGTAAAACTAAATTAAGCAAGTTAAGCTAAGCAGAAAAGCAAGAACAATCAAATAAGCAACCAAGGCAAAAACAACCCAAAACACCAATTTAGAGCTTATTTTTAAGCTCTTTAATGGAACCTTATGGGCTTAAAGCTTATATTCCTAAAAAGCTTATCTAATAAGCTTCTTAGAACAACAAAGAAAGAACAATTTGAAAATTAAATAAGCTATAAAAAAGGGCTGAGAAAAGGACTTGTTCACTCAGCTCATGCTAAGTGGCTTTTTCAGTATTAATGAGGCTTAATGCAGGCCTCAAAATAAGCAAACAAATGAGCTTAGAATTGAAAATCAAATGAAAACAGATGGAGTGTGACTCCAAATGAGCTTATGCTCAAAAACTTAAAAGCTAAAAACAACTTGTACTAACCTAAATTTAAATTTGGAAAAGCTGTTTTAAACTTAAAAGAAACTTAACCAATTTTGTGACAAGCTTTGATAAAACAAAAGTATACTAAAGGACATTTAACCACTGCATTTTGACACTTAGAAAGAAACCTAAAAGCAACCTTAAAACAATTTTTAAAACACAAATCAGATGAAGCAGTTCTAAAAGATTTTTAAAGACACAATTTTTTTTAAAAAAACTTTAAATCACGCTTAGACACTTAAAAACCTTTTAAATACTGATTAAAAACATTACAATGAGCTTGTCAAAGATGAACAAATAACCCAAGAAGTTTTTAGAACAATTTTGACCCATTTAACCCCTTGTGTCAAACACCCCTTTAACATTTGATTTTTCATTTTAAAGCTTAAAACAGATTATATGAAGACTTAAAACATGATAAGAGATTAATAACTAAGCTAATTAAGGGCATATAAGCAAAATCCTAATAGAAATAAGCACTTTGTAATAAGATAAGCTAAAGAGAAGTTTTAACTAAAATTTAAGCACTTAACTTAAAAACTTGACAGATTCCTTAAAACCCAAATTAAACTATTTTACACTAAACATTTGACAGATTAAACATACATGAGACAGATTAAGCATATATAAATTAAAATAAGCAAACAGTTACCAGAATGATAAGCAGAACAAAATTAAAACTTAGATATAAAGTGAAAGAAGAAGTACCTTGTCCTTTGCACAAACAAGGACACAAATTACCCTAATAAGCTCTACCTACCCAGCTTATCTAATAAGCAATCTAAAATTCCCATAAGCTCTTCCTTTTTAAGCTTATCTACCAAAAAGCATAAAATATTTCCAATTTTTTTTGAATGTAACAGTACTTCACAAAACCTTTTGTAAAACCTTTGAATGAGTTTAAAACAGTTCCTATAAGCTTAAAAGAGCTTATGAGCATGACTTGTAAACAGGAAATTTATTGAGTGCAATAAGTTCTAAAGGACAGAATTTTGAGTTAACTTAAAAAACTAAAATTTTCATTAAGACATAAACTGATTACAATCCTTGAAGATTTAAATTGACAGAATTTAAAAGACTAAAATCATAAATTAAAAATAAAATAAAAACTAAAGCTAATCTACTCCTCTCTCTTTTTTCATCTCTGTCTTGTTCTTGCTTTTTATAGGCAGGGATGTCTTCAGCTTGCGTGTTTCTTGTGTTTGTGCTGTGAGAGAAAACAAAACATCATCTCAACCATTCAAAATTCTTGGAGCCCAATCCCTTCAATCCCAGCCATCGATTTCCTTGTCTTCATTTTTGTCCAATCAGGAAGCATATGATTGCCAATGTGGCAATCCTTTCTCTCTTAAGCCCATGTGAGTATGGGGTAATGTATGAGAGTGAAAGGTTTGGACTGGGGTGAATAGTAAACGAGGTAGACAGGGATGGTGAACAGTACTTGGGATTTTTTGGCGGGTAAATGTGTTTAATTGAGCAGGGTAAAACTTTGGTGAGAAATGGCAATTTGGGTCCCTCATTTTGTATAGTTAAATTGCATAGTAAGTCCTTGTGGTGATGAAGTTTTGGTGAGTTGGCAATTTAAGTCCCCCGTGGTGTATATCTTTGTTACACGTATAGTCCTTTATGGGTTAACAGGCTAATAGCCGTTATGGGGTTGTGGGCTTTTGGTTTGGTTTGGGCCAGGGTTTGTTAAAAGGGAAATGGGCCGGGTACAAAGGTTATAAGGAACTGGGCTTTGGTTTGTTTAAAAGGGTTTTAATGAGTTTTCATAAGTGGGTTGACCCGGGCCCACTAGGTGGGTACAGGTGGGCCTACTTTTGGCAATTACGTTTTCGGGTTCGGTTTTCGATGCTCTTTCAAGATCTACTTCCCGGGGTTGACTTTGACTTGTTTTGGAACTTTTGGTGGGGTGGGGGTGATAATATGAGTTGGTGGAAGGGGGCTTGTTGTTGGAAATTGTTTGGTGTGAGGGGTTAATGGAGCTTTTTTCTGTTGACTTTTTGACTTGTGGCTTTGACTTTGACTTTGCTTCACGCTCTTTCCGTTCTTGTGCTCGGTTTTGTCGTTTTGGCTTCGTTTTTTCGTCCTTTTGTCGGATATCTGTTTCCTGCACAATATAAATAAAAACATACAAATACAATGTATTTTTGATCATTTTAGCTCGTTTTTAATGAAAAAAAGTATCTGTAATTAAACACATACAACTCAAATAGAAATTAAAAACTTACTAACCCAATAAATAAAAACAATCATAACAACTCCATAATAAAATCCTCAAGAACAAAACCCCATCATATGCAATCATATCATTCAAGAAGTAAACTTCAAAAACCATGACAACCCTACAAAAAAATGAGATGCCCACGCTAATCAATTAGAGAGAGAGAGAGAGAGAGAGAGAGTGTGTGTGTGTGTGTGTGTGTGTGTGTGTGTTCTATGTGTTCGGTGTGTGTTTTTTGTTAACGAAAAGAGAAAAAGAGAAAGATCCACACAAAAAAGGGTGGACGGGTATGGACCAGGCTAGGCGGGTCGGGTTCGGGTTGAGTCAGCATTAAATGCACCCGACAATCCCTATTATTGTTGGTTTATATGATTACTTCTAATTTTAAATAATTCTAGAAGTAATTCAAAATAATGCTAACAAACACATTTTATTGATTTAGGGGGTGTTTGTTTGAGACCTTTTTGGATTTGAGTAATGGAATCACATAAATAAAATTTGTTTGGTTTGAGGGTATATCTTTTAAAACAGTTCTTGATACCTCTTTCTATGGTTTTTGACAAAACCAGGTGCATGTTACAGTATTACTTTTCTGACACTATGTGTACCGATCATGGGCCCTAATGCATAATATCATTTGTATAACATATATTTTAATTTGTTTTCATGTATAGTATTCTTTTTATTTATGAATGTGAGGCTTCTTTATATATTTAATATAAAAATAATATCAATTCATATTCATATATACAAAACAAACAACTTTTAACCCAACTCAATTCCAAATCTAAATCCTAATCCAATTTTAAATCCTAATTCAAATCCAAATCCAAAACCCATCTTCAAACCAAACGGACCCTTAACTTTCGCTATAAGCACTTTTTCTGGAATTAGTTTAGTTTTGTTACAAACAGTTGTAGATCTTCAGCCAATATAGGTATACACATGCATATCTTGTAAAACTTTTTAAACTAAGTCATAAAAATAGCCAGTTTCATAAGGTGTAGTTCATGCCTTTGTGAAAGTGTAGCTACAATCTTTGTGAGAAACTTTTGACAACACTTATCGACTATGAGCAAAGTAAAATAACTAAAAATATCCTTGGTTGTCTTCCCACCAAATTTTCACAACTTTTTTTTCGAGTTAACTACATTTTTGGTCCTTATGGTTTACCAGGTATAACACTTTTGGTCCAAAACATTTTTTTGTAACGGATCTTGTCCGATTTTACTCGACCCGTAGCACTTTTGGTCCAACCGTGTGTTTGACTAACGTTTGACTGTTAAAAGTGAGGGTATATTTGTCTTTTCATCCACCACTCACTAAAATTAACACATCTTTTTTTCTTTCATCTCATCATCTCTAAAAGACTAAAACACACAACCCACACAACCTTAGTTCTTTCTTCTTCCCTTCTTCAAAAAACACACACACATTCACCACAAATGAAAACCCTAACCCATCGCCGGCCACCACAGCCAATCAAGATCCATTTCTTTTATCAAACGCACAAATCATGACATAAACACAATTTCTTTTATTCTTGGGTCGCTGTCGAGACACAAACAACCCTTTTGTTTTTGAATAGATATAAATAGATTTGATTTTCTAAATGTTATTGTTGACTGAATTATCACTTAAGAAATACGAGTTGTTAACTTTAAGTTTCCTCAAACCCCGCGCTCCTCTGCTAACTGTCCCGCAGCGGAGCGCGATGCGCTCCTCTGCTAACTGTTCTGCAGCGGAGCGCGGGTTTACCAACTCGTTAAAAGTAAAATGAAACTAGTACAATCTTTTATATATTATACAAAAATCCAATTTCGAGATTTTTGATATAAGTAAACTAAATCATTTTTTAATAAGTAATAATTGTATCAGATATTTTTTAAAAATGTTTAATAGAAAGAACATTTTTATCTCTCGTTTTCGTTGGAGTTTAGTAACAACAGTTTTTTTAAAAGCAACATCTTTTACCCAGTAAAGGAAAACGAAAAGTGGGGACTCTTTCATTTAAAAAAAAAAATGTTTCCTTATTAAGTATGATTTGATCTAATTTTTATTTATTTTTATTATTTTTAAAAATTCAAAACCTATTATAATTCCATATTTGGCAAAAAATAGTTAAATTCGTTTTTGTTTAAATTTATTATATAAGAAAAAACAAAATACACAAGTACTTGAAAGTCATTACATAATATATGTGGATCCAATTGTAAATTTTTAAAAAAAATTGCAACTCACATCATCCACCATCCACCATCCACCATCCACCATCCATGTCTTATCAGTTAATTCGATTCGATACCTAAACCACCACCGATAACTCTTTCAATTGCCAGGGTATGATTTTTAATATCTTATATCTTGATTTTGTTTTAAATTGATATTAGGGCTTTTAGTTTTAGTGCACAAATTGTTATTGAAATTGTTATAATTTCAATTAATAAGTATTTAGCTTCTGATTTGCTTAATCAAGAAACCAAACGGCACAGTACAAAGGTTATTTATTTTAGGGAAGTTTTTAATTGATCACTTAATTCATCAAGTGGTTTAATGTTGTTCGTCATTGTTGTTTTGGAACAGGTACCCATACGTTATAAGTACGTGTACGTCTGTGATTTGGGTTTGGGGGGGGGGGGGTTAGTAACACAAAAGTCTCTTGCAAGTTGGTGGACCGGGTGACCAGCTAACCGTATGCCGAAAACTACAACATTGGGGTTAGTAACTCGAATGAAAAGGTAACTTTTGACTGTGTTGTAACAATCATTTACTTTGAAAATGAGTAATTAATAAAATAAACTTGGTCAATGCATATGTAGTATTTGAACCCATAGTAACGTATTGTTGACGATTAAAAAGTAAATTTAGCCAAGATTAAAAGCTTCTTTGAGAAGTAAATAAGATTGTTTATTTATGTTGCAATTTGTGTGATTGTGTCATTTAGGTGTTTTCGGCATTGCCTTCTTTAGAGATTATTGCATTTTAAAGTTTAAGCTTAGCTAATTATAAATCTCTAATTATTTAGGGATCATAATTGGTTTATGTGTAAATCCATGATCAAAACTTTACACAAAAGTCTCTTGCAAGTTGGTGGACCGGGTGACCAGCTAACCGTATGCCGAAAACTTCAACATTGTTGTTATGGCTCAATGATGGTCATGGTCTTTATTCAGTAGGTTTTGGTGCTGAAGAAACTGTTCTTTTGCATATAACTTTCGATGGGAAGAATCTTTAAAAAAATTCATCATTCTTGGAACAAATGTATGCGATTCAGTTGTTTTAATTCTATCAGTTTGGGTTAAAATCGGTATAAAATGTGTAATCTTGATTATTTAACTTTGCAGTGGAGATTTATTATTTCTTGAATCACCAGCACGATCGTGATAAAAATTAGAGGTGTTTGTCGTCGTCCCACTATATTGTTTATCAAACCGGATACTAAACTCTAAATTGAGGTATGGAAGTATATGACTTGATTACTCATAGCATTGGAAATCGTTGAATTTATTAACATGATTGTGTTGGCTATAGGGTGAAGATTGAATAAAGGAAAGTGGGATTCCACTAACTAAGGAGCCTGTAGGAGCAGACCTCAAATGCGAGCAAGGAGATAGTATCAAGGTATATTATATATAACTTACACCCATTCCGGTTTTTTAATGTAATATGTTCATGTATAAACAACTATATTAACATAGGTAAACTATTGGTGGGGGTGGGGGGTGGGGGGGGGTGGGGGGGGGGGGGGGGGGTGGTTTCTTCCTGCTAGGGCCTTTGAAGCAGCAAGACTGAGGATCAATAGCCCTATAACATTAATATGTGCACTTATGAATACAGAAACAACAAATGAGATGTTGCTTTGCTGTACGAGGATTCTTTGATAGCAACTGGTTTTAGCACTACATTGTTTACATGAAGTTATATGTGTTGATGGCAAATTTATGTAAAAGCTTTGTTAGTGCGACTTATGTAAAATCCCTGCGCGCGCAGGTCTAAAACTATATATGTCTTAATGTGTTGTGTATTGGTAATTGGGTGTCAATGGGAAAATAATTTGTTTACCATGTTTTACTTAACTAATAGGGGTTGAACTCAATAAGCAATACCATATCTAATGTTTGTGAGTAAGTGAAAAAACGATAATGTTACTCTTAATTTAGTCTTATGTTTCAAGATTCATACTCATCTTACGTGCTTTTTGCAGATTCCAAGTGGGTCTACTGGGACAGTCTTTAGAATTTCAGGAAGGACCTTGAAGGTTTATCTTTATATGCTTTATATGCAGTAGTCACTATAACTTTAAAGCTATGTCATAACTCTGTTGATTCGACCATTTGTCCTCCATTTTCATCAAATGTACTGTATTTAGTTATTAAAAATAGTGAGAACATTAGTTTATCCGTGCTTTTTGCAGATTCCAAGTGGGTCTGCTGGGACGTCTTTAGTATTTCAGGAAGGACCTTGAAGGTTTATCTTTATATGCTTTATATGCAGTAGTCACTATAACATTAAAGCTATGTCATAACTCTGTTGATTCGACCATTTGTCCTCCATTTTCATCAAATGTACTGTATTTAGTTATTAAAAATAGTGAGAACATCAGTTTATCCCACATATGATGCTTTACAAGATGAAATAACCTGAAATTTAAAAATATTTTTTCCTCTCAAGGCTCACAATACTCTATATTATGTTTTTTTTTCTCATGATTGACAATTATAGTTGTAAACAGAAAGCTTACGTAAGTTCATGAACTTTCTTTTATATCCATTTGGGCTCCTTCAATGCTTATAATTTTTATCAATTAATTAATTTCTTATAAGTTAACTAAAATAACCTTTACAGGGCATGAGTGAAGCTGAATTGATGCCAGGAACGACCCAAGAAGGTTCTCGACGAGTAAGATAATCTGGTGGTTGAGGATGCTGAAACTGAAATTGGGTTTTGTGCAGAATTGGTTTGGGTCAAATATTAGTTAAGCAAATGGCTAATGTCATCCTCGAGCCACTAAGATCATATAACCATAATTGTTAAATATAAGGTCTGCATTCTCTTTCATACTTAAGCCGAGTCTTCATTTTTTTCATTACATTGATCATATATAGACAGATTTTCCGCACTTGACGCCGTGTGTCAATAAAAAACTGGTAACTTTTTGAGATTTTATAGGCCTACTATGCTTTTATAGTCCTCTTATCTTTGTTTACTTGCTTCTTGAATATTTAGAGGATTAAGAAATATTAAATATTTGGTTTATGATGGTTTTATTTACGTATATGTGTTTTCAGGTTAACTAGAATGTGGAGATCGATGCGCGACTGCCA
>BQNB010021246.1:46535-64462 GCA_026074375.1 Tanacetum coccineum | reverse complement strand
GATTCGTACGCATACTTTTGGACCGTTTGATTATTTGCTGAGTGAGAATTAGAATTGGAGTATATATCCTTATGTATAAACACATGTCCATGTCCCATTTGTTTGTTCCATATGTAGTGCGAGGTCATGTGCCTTTTTTTGTTTTAATTTCTGACCACGTGACCATGAAGTCACAACCTCAAAGTCATATAAAAAAAATTCTAGATTTTGCCATTTAAATTAATGGGCTTTTATTCATTTATTGTTGGGCCAAGGCATTATTAGGCTGGTCCGGCCCGTTAAGTGGGTTACGGGAGGGCACCGCTGGACTCGTCTTCTCATGCTTTTTTCGATCCCAAGCTCGGTTTTGTCCGGTTTTGTCTTTATTTTTGTCATTTTCTTAATATCCGGTACCTGCACACACATAAACACAAAAACACATATATTTGCAATTCTTATTATGTTTTTTATCTTTTGGGTTCGTTTTTTATGGTAAAAAGTATGTATAAAATAGCGAATACCACTGCCAAACATCATAAATACCAAAACCAGAAGATAAAACACGTATAAAACCTTGAACAATCCTAGATATCAAGAGCAACCCGCTCTGATACCAATTGTGGAGAATCGATTAGCCCATCTAGGATATAATAACATTGAATAACATAATATGCAGCGGAATAAATAAGAACATCAATGTTACTTCAAGGTTTTCTTTATTCACTATATCCCCAAGATCAAATGATCCTTGGAGCTATACTAACTAATACATAGATGTCTATAATACATCTATTACTATCTACTAACTATTAGACTCTCATTGGAGAGATCTAACTATGATGGATATTCTAAAACAGACGCCTCTAATACCCTTTATATAGAGGGTTTACAAGAAAACCTAGCTTACATAGGAAGCTAACTTAATTTGTATTAGGAAGCTAATTAAAACTAATTAAAACCTTCCTTTATCTTTGATATTCTTTGACTTTTCAATGCTTATCTTCATGGAAATCTTTCAGCTTTTAATTCTTCCATATGTAGAATACCAAAGTGTCATATTAATCCCTTGTTGTTTCATTCGTCTTCATTTATGCATATGTAATTTTGTAATCATCAAATTTGAGATCCCAACACAAAATAGTTTATAAATAATTGTAATATAGGTTATAAGATGGAAATGAATTAGTTCATTAAATGATAGCCAGATAAGTTATGAGGTAATAGTAGGATAATTATAAGATGTTGACAAACGGTTTATGTAATAATATCAAATGATTTATAAGGTGTTAGCGAAATGATTTATAAAACGATGGCAAAAGTTTATAAACGTCGACATAATAGGTTAAAAGATGAAAACAAGTAAGTTTGTAAAATGGTTTGGAAAATAGTTTGTGAGATGATAGTAGAATAATTTTTAAGAAAATGACAAAATGGTTTATAGGATGACAACAAGAATAGTTTATAAAATGCTGGCAGCGAAATGATTTGATAAGATGGTAGTAATTTAAGGAGTAGCTTACATAAATAAATAGGGAAATTAAGTGTAACTGATGAAATCGTCATGACACCTACATTAACAGGAAATTTAAAACATCCACTAAATACAACGAAATTTATAGAAAAGTACTAATGTGAATATAGTCTAAGAAGACTTTGACTTAGGTCACTAGGTAAGGCGGAAAGATCTCTTCTTAACCATTGGTCTTGTATTTGACGACACTAGAGTTCTCACAAGCTTTTTCCTTCCGAATTTAGTTCACTTGGTTTTGATTTCTCAACTTCTGGCATTTATTCCTAAAATGTCCTAGCCTTCCACATTCATAGCAAGTGATGGTAGCCTTTGGATTTACAATCCCCAGTCATGTGTCCAACCTCTTACATTTACTACACTTCATAGTACACGGCCCAACATGATGCAACTTACACTTGCTGTAGTGAGTTAAATTCCTAGCATAAGCCTTCTTTCCATTGGCTTTAATAGTGTAAGCCCTTGCCACATTCGGTTTCTTGTAGGGTGGTTGTTGTGGCACTCGGTTATCCTTTGGATGGTTTTCAAACTTTCTCTTGTTGTTAGCATTCTTTTCTACCGTGATTTCTTGTCGTATGATCTGATTTATCGGATCATGAGTCATGCGGATTTTTGTCTCGTAGATGGCGATAGCTTCAATAGCCTTACTAACTCGTTGAGCTACAATCTGGTTAATCTCTGCAGAAGTCATTCCTTGTCTCGATGCCGACATTCTCTTCAAAATTAAAAGAGGTAAAAGATAGATAAAGTAAGTCGGCTTCCCCAAATTAGTGTCCTAAAGATGAAACGTTGCAAGGTGAAAGTATGAGACGACGTAGGAGAAACAAAGTATGGGATGGGTGCTCAACTTGTATTCGGGTTTGGATAGAATGATAATATAGAGTCGGAAGACTGTGACAAGTCACGATGTTATGTAAAATAGTATTATGTAAATTTATAAAAAAGTTTTAATGATCATCGTATCACTCACGATGTCTAGGGAAACATTTAGAGACCATTGTGCCACTCATAATGTCCTGGGGAAAGGTCTGATATTTATATAAATAACTTTTATATAAATCCAACGAGAAAATCTACGTAGAGCAAAATAAACATAATATAATTATAGAAATGTATTATAAGTAATACTCGTAAACTTATCAATAGTAATTATATACGTAAGCAAGTAGAAATACGTAGGATCACATGTTGGTTATAGACCAGACCTGATATACTACCTGGTTCTCTATAACATGGGCTCTGAATACCAATCTGTCACACCCCCAAACGGGGCCTGGACGAAAAACACGTGTCCGAGGGCGTGACGTCATAATACATATCACACAAGATACAAAGAACGACCTCTAAGGGTATGTTTGAAAATCCAACATCTTTGCATTAATTAAAATAGATAAGGTTTTACATAGGTTTGAAATTTAGTATTAAAAGTGGACCACAAGTTCACAGTACGCATGTGACAGTTATAACAGATACAACTCCACATAAAAAGTAATCTAACTAATCATAGATGTCTTTATTACATTCTATTGATATCTACTACACTATTAGACTCTCATTAGAGCGATCTATCTATGATGGATATTCTAAACAGAGGACCTCTATTGACCCACTATATTAGAGGTTTACAAGAAAAACCTAGTTACATCTGGAAGCTAACTTAATTTGATATTAGGAAGTTAATTTAAAACTAAATAAATTTAAAACCTTCCTTTATCTTTGATATTCTTTGACCTTTTCAATGATTAATCTTTTGGAATTCTTTCATCTTTTAATTCTTTCATATGTAAAATACCAAAGTGTCATGTTAATCCCTTGTTGTTTCATTCGTCTTCATTTATGCATATGTAATTTTGTAATCATCAAATCTGAGATTCCAACATAGAAGAACGATTGGTAGAAAGGCACATATTAAGCATAACACGAACGGAAACCGGAACGGCTCGACTAAGGAGTTGTAGTTTATCTTAACGGCTATGACCCACTAGCTTCTGGATAATGTATTTGGGTTTTCGATGAATGATTACATCAATGCGACCTCGTGATAAGGTTGGGGATCTCAAGTTGGACAATGGTTTTTGTTGGTGGTTAAAATAAAATAAAATCGAAAAAAATAAACGTCTTATATATGTAATATATTTCCGTATATATTACATCATGAAAAATATCAAACAAGTATATAAATATTCATACCGTGGAATTATATAAGAAAAAGAAAAACCAATCCAATAAATAATCGAGATATTTATACATTTGCAAGGTATCATATAAGAAATGTTGAGATAAAGGAAATTGAAACCATAAAATGATTGACCGTGATCGGAAATCACCAAATAAATTAACCACGAGTTATTGCATATAAGTAAACACACGTTTTAAAGTCACAAATTATGTAAACGATGCTTGTAAAGTGTTTCCAAAATAGTTACCTCATTTGTAAAAGTATAGTTCTCGTTTGTTCATTTGGTTATTGTATAATTACAAATTAACAATCTTAAGACTATATAACTTCGTCTTTTTATGTTTTTCCTAAATTAAAAAATTGTAAATGATTTTTATTAAGTATAGTAGTTTATAGATTTTTCGGCATGACCTATTCGTTTATAAGACGTTTCCCATATTTATAAAATTCAATGTTTTTTTCCTCTTAATAAATCAATCTATATTGCAACCCGCGTGTTTTAAATATATATAGATATCTAAACGAGATCGGATAGGAAACAAAATAATAAGTAGCACATTTATTAAAGCATTAAACCACCATTTAGATCCGATTTTTATTACTAAATATTCTCACTATGATTTATTTGTCGCTTCTATTACCATAAACAACGACCCTAAAGTTGTTGCTTAAACCAATACAACCTTATTGGCGTTTTGCACAATGCCAAACCGCAACTTAGTGCGTTCCTTCACAACCAAACTCACCCTTAGTGCTTTTCTGCACAACCAAACGCACCCTTAGTGGTGTTTTAACAACCAAACGCACCCTATGGTGGTGAACCCAGATCCAAACGCACCTTTGTGGTCGTTTATTTAAACCAAAACGCCACCCTATAGAGTTTAAATACCCAAACGCACCCTAAGTTGTGCAAAACCAAACGCACCCTATACGTGGCGGCTGGGTTGAGATGGTGGTATTCGGATGATGGGGGTGATGTGGGGACGAAAGTGGTGGTCGATCGTGGTGGAGATGGTAGATCCGATGGGTCGGTGGTGATGGATGGCAGCAGCGGTTGTGATGATGATGGAGGTGGTGTTGGTATGCGATGTGACAGCCGCGGTGGTGGTGTGGGTGGGGAGATGAAGGTGCGATAGTGGTGTTGTGGTTTGGTTCGGCGTTTATGGTGGTGGATGCTGCGGGGGTGATTGATGTGGCAGCGGGGGTGGTGATATTGAGTGGATCTATAGTGGGGTGGTGATGGAGGAGCGACTGGTGGCCGGCGGCAGGTGGCCGGAAATTGGTCGGAGCGGCGCCAGCGGCCGAAAAAAGAGAGAGAAATATGGGGGCTATGTTTTATAAAAAGTGACAGGAAACCCTAATACTTTTCTATTTATACTTGAAAGTTTTTAAAAAAGGTGACAAGTGTAAAATAGTTCAGGGTTATTTGTTGTAAATATAACCACAGGGGCCCAAAGTGTAATTTTTGTTAAATAATGGTTCGGGACTCGTTTAAGGCACTTAACGGATGATTCAAAACACGAAACTTGCGCCATTGCGTTCCAAATGATTTTTTCCCATAAAAATGAGCATTTACATGACTAGTTTTCATAAATGTTTTATAAAATTTATATAAAATGTTTATTATTTATTTGGTAGTCATTGGGTGTCTCGGGTAAGCTTTTGTTCGTACATACAAACTTTGACTAGAACATTTGCGTTTTGAACTAACGTTTCCGAATTAATATGATAAATAATTTATTAAATATTTTTTCATTTAATAAAAGTGATAATTAAATATAATTTAATTATTTTTGTGTCGTTACGCGTTGTTCTCGTTCTTAAAATTTTGCAGATGGTATTTCAGTCATTTTTTGCTTGGTTTTCGGTGTCTAGGGTAAAACTAAAAAGATATCTCGGAAGTCGTTTTTTTACATCAAATTTGTTTAGAGTCTGAGTTGTGAAAACTTGGATTTTAGTGGTCATTTTTGATAAGTCAACTTAGGAATCAACATAAATCTTTCGTTTTTCAAGTCAAAATAAGTTTAAAAGAAATTTATGCTACCTGCGAGAGATATGTAAGAATAATATGATTTATTATTTAATATTGTTCTCGAAAATTTACGAGATTACGCGTGTAATCGATTTTTATTGTGACAATAAAAGATCAAAAGTCAAAAAGTTAAGTCGGACCCGAAAAATCAAAGGGTAAAATAGTCATTTAAAATTTCAAAAATTGCCGGTTGTTACAGCCTTGTTATAACTTATTTTTCTCTTGTTCGACTTGGTGTTAATTTTATATCTTTGATATTCAATTGTTCGTTGTTGTTTGGTTTCTTAACTTGTTAAAGGGCCGTTTGGAGAACCTTTGGTTCAAAGTTAAGATGACACCGCAGCTGTTCTCAAGTAGAGACTCGAAGCATACCATAAACAAAAGGGGATGATCTGCACACTTTTAATTTTGATTGGGACACTCATTGTACAAGCAAATAAAGCACTATGTGAACTCTGGTACAACTATGTAATGCACAAATGAGAGTGTCCCAATCAATTTTTTGAGTGTACAAATCAATTCCTTAAATGGAATAAACGGATATGCCATCTTTCCACTTGCCTTTACTGAAAAGAGTTGTATTAGAGGTGGAAATTTATATACTCCTAATCCTCATTACGAATGGGGACAAAATAGCTAGGGCTTGAGTTTTTTTTTACTGGACTTTTTTATTGGGCTGGTGTTTTTGGGTACTATGTTTTAGAGTCCATGTATATAGACCAAACAAATATAGGCTCTGTAATGACGAAGAATTAGGCTAAACCAAGGAAAATAAAAATAGGAGCCATACTCACAAGTTAGTAAAAGGTTAAATATTAAGCTAAAACTTGAAATACTAAGCCAGCGCAAAAAAAATCAAAACTTCACTACTATAAAAGCTAAACACACCTTTTGACATTAAGCTAACCTCGCCGCAACGCGCGGGCAATATGCCCTCTCGTTCAGACCTATTTACGAATAAAATTTTGAATGGTCAATGTCAAATGGACACATTTTCAAAATCTAGCTAAAAAGAAACAGGGTTGATAAGTCACAAAAGTCTGTATTTTATTTGTGTTACGACTCAATAATTCTGTAACTAATATATTGTATGTAAAAATGATGAAGTAAATAGTGCGGACAGCTAGTGCTGTCAGTTTGGTGTTAGTACCGGATTGACATTTGTAAATCATATTGGCCGACTAATTCATGAATAGCTTTAGTTGCAAATTATTTAAGGCTTTTAGTCTATGTGAGTTCCTCACCAATCTAAAGATTATGTGTTCAAGCTTCATTGGAGGCATTTGTGAGATAATTTTATGAGATAGATGATATAAAGTTTGAAAAAAAATGTCGTTCAAAAAGAAGTTTAGTTGCAAATTAATATATTGGGCGACTAATCCATGAATAGTTTAGCTTATGTTTTTGTCATTATAACTATATATACAATTACTAGTACAAATAGAAAGTCGTGACTTTTTTACATCTCTCGAGAAGCAAATTTACGGAAACAGTCATTAGGGTTATCGGTCAGTTGCATTGTTAGTCCTTAATGACTAACTTCGCAACGGAAATTTACAGAAACAGTCTTTGGGGTTATCGGTCCGTTGCAAAGTTAGTCCTTAAGGACTAACTTGCAACGGAACGATAACCGAATGACTATTTTTCGTAAAAAATTTCACCGACCCCGAGATATATAATATACGGAATGTCCTTGGGTTATCATATGTTGCAAAGTTAGTCCTTAATTATGACACTACACGAAAATAGACATTGGGTTATCATTCCGTTGCAAAGTTAGTTATTAACGTAAAACCTCTCGCTCCGCAGCGAAGGGTGGGTTCAAACCCTCTTTAGATAAATTTAACACTGTAGTACCCAAATCTGGCACAATCACCAAGGTCACTCAAAAAATATAATTGGTGCTTAGGTCAGTAAATATTAAACCTTAAATGTTTTGGAACCAATAAAAAATGAAATCCATAACAACCCTAATTTAATGACCGATCGTGTTTCAATTCTTAACGGGAGATGTTAAGAGGCCTGCGCTTTGCAGCCATTTACTAGGGCTAATTTGTTGTGAACATCTGTGTGCGGGTTTTTTTTGTTTACAGTATGTGATAGCTCCCATTTGCAAAGTCGACACAAAACTTTAAAAAAAGATGTGAATTTGTCTTAATTATTACTCGTAATAAGGGGTGATAATTGTTAAAGTAAGTTAAAGAGAACAATGCATGCAATGCATTTTATGGATGTTACATTAATTGCAAGTTGCTATGTATTAGGCGGGGAGAAAAAAAACCAAAAAACCAAACACTGAAACGAAACCGAAAACCAACGAATGGAACTAATAAACTGAACGAATGCAGAACCGAACGAACCCAAACTACAATTCGGTTCTCGGGATTGGAATATGGTTTGACAGCCTGTACGGGAAACGAACGACAAAATCCGATATTAATAGTAAATATATATCTATATCTATTCTATTTATATATATAAAGATGAATTAGAATTTGATCTTAATATAAAATACACTTTTTTATGCTTGATATAATTGTTTTGTAAATATATATGTATTTTTTTGGATTTATTCGGGTCAACCGAAAAACGATCCAAATTTCAAATTCGGTTTGTGGATCAGGTTGAATCCTTGTTCGCGGTCTCGGTTCTTTAGTTAATCCCAAAAAAAAAAAATTTTTAACCGAACTAACCAAATAACCCGATAACCGAACCGATCAACACCCCTACTATGTATGATATATATATTTCGTTTAGTTATGTTGTGGGTAGTCATGGATGAATTTAAGTTTAATGGGCTGAGCATATGGACAAAAAAAGCCCTATCCAAAAAAGCATCATTTTTGTCGCCATCCATGATGGTTTTTAGTATATACGAGTCGGAAGAGACCAGTGTTGCTGTGGGAGTTTGTTGGTTGTTCGATACTTGTATTTTTCTTTTTTTAGTTCTATAATAAGATCGACATCAAGTTCGGTCACAAACAACTAAGTTGCTGCTAACGATGTTATTCTCGCAACCTGCTATTTGTGTTGTAACTAAAGTTTAAAAGCTATTACCAATTTTTTTCTCAAGATAGGTACTATAGTGAGAGAGTGATAGAGGATTTAGTTCCTAAATAAGATCGACATCAGTTCGGTCATACAACTAAGTTGCTGCGATAACGATGCTATTCTCGCACATGTATTTGTGTGTAACAAATCGTTTAAAACGCTTGATCTACCCATTTTTTATAAGATTGGATACTAAATTAATAAAGGCTGATGCGTAGGGTGTTATTAATTTACGGTTATTAACTATCTGTACTTGTTATGGGTATTGTATATAATCATAATCCTAGGTTTTTAATATACCGTTTCAGTTCTAAAATATGCTCAATGATTAATATCGTTTATGTGGAACTTTGGGCGACAAATTTGAACTTACAATCAACTCATGCAATCCGCCATATGTTTTATAACATGATTAATATGTTTTGTTGGACTTGGGCTACACATTTGGACTACATTCACCTCATGCAATCCGTATGATATTTTGTCTACATGCGTAATGCTCTTTAGGATGTTAAACAATAGTAATTCATACCTACTATTTGATTCCTTGTGGCATTAATTCTCACCAACGTGGTGTTATTAGGGTGCGTTTGGTATGTAAATGGGTTTGGAATAAGATTTGAATTTGGTAATGATTTGATAGAAAAGTATGAGAGAGAAAATAAATATTTTTATATATTATATATATTTTTATATATAAATTAATATATATTATAACTTATTTTGAAAGTGGTAGAATAAATAATAAATAAATATGTGGATGAGAATAATAATTAAATTAAAACTAATCTCTCATTGGTTGTTTTCATCAAAAGTAACTAAAAAGGTGGGTATCAAATCTATGATTCTATAGATGATGTCAGAAAGAAAATCATTCACCAAACCCTTGAATTGAAAATTCTAGTAATCCACACCCTCGTATACCCGGATACCAAACGGGCCCTTAATTCACATTAACTCTTTTGTTTTTGTGGCATTAATTTCACCGTCTTTGTGTGTATTAATTCACACCGAATCTCGGTGGTATTAATTTTGTAGGGTTATTGCGATTGGTTATTTCTTTTAGGATTTCGCCTTTTTTCTCTGAGGTGCTTTTAATTACATATTCGTTGGTTGTGATTTTTGATTCTGCTCCTTAACTACGTATTACGGTTGTGTTCGTTCAGTTAGGGTTTTTATCAATCCCATTCGTGGTTAGTTGTTGCTGGTTAAGCTACTGGTTGATAGCAGTGGACGTGGCCATTGACACAGCATATTCGGTATTGATTGCTTACTAATTTTGTGTAGGATTTGAGTCGATTTGTGCATGCTTCATTATTAGTTGGTATGGAAAGAGGTTTCTTGAGTTCGAAAGGGAGTGGGGGAGGGATACGTGTTAAGGAGAAGAATGGTGTCGCACCATCTGTTACGGTTGAGTCTAGGAACTGGGTATATCAAGAGGCCATTTTCGACTGTTTAGGACGTCCATAATAATGTGCATGTTGGAGAAGCTGGGGAAAACCAAGTAACTTTAATCCGATATAAAGGTATTCTTATGCTAATTTATTTATGGTGAAAGATACGAAAATTTGATTGTCGCTACTTTGTTTACACTGGGCGAAAACGGGCTTGATGTGGTGTCGGTGAAGTACTATTAGAGCTATTAGGGACGGGGTTTAATAATACTGGTATATGTTTTTGTTGACAAAATATAATGCTGGATTACAATTTTAATATTTTTCACGCTCTTTACGTTTTGATATTCACAAAAATATAAAAAAGTTCAATGTAATTTTAAAACGTAAAACAAAGTAATTAGTAGGAAATTTTTATTTCGAGTATATATACTTAAAATGTTGATAATTTTAAATAAATGCTTATGCATTTAAAACTCAAAGAAATGAAAATTTTTATTCAACCTCAACTTTTCTTTTCAAATGTTGTAAACATTTTTATAAAACATTACAAAACAAAACATTTTCTACAATTAAAAGAAATGTTTTATTCAAAATAAACATTTTGAAATTCAAATTTTCAGACCTAAAACGGGCTAGAAAAGTTCCATAAAATTCCCTCTACACAAAAGATAGGTAGCCCATAGTCTAGGGCGGCCCCCTTAAATACACGGGTGCCCCCCTTAATTTTAAGGGGATCGCCCACCTATTTAAGTGGACTGACCATAGAATGACGCTCCTCCAGTTTGTCCTATAAATACTAGACTTTTCCCCACTATTTTCTCATCTTTTGCACTCATTCTTTCTGTTCTAAAACAGCCCACACATCTCACTAAAATCCTTTGATCATTTAATCATAAAGCTTTGTTTCTAAGTGATCCAAGCTCAATTCCTCAAGTGCAAGAGAAGAATACTTTCATCATCAAGTGAAGAAGTATTACACCTCAAGTATATATTGCAACCTTGTTGCATTCATATCACATATTTGTAAATCATTTTTATATCTTGTATTTGTGTGTAGTAGCTAGATCTTGGCGATCTTTGTAAGTATAGTTAGATCATGGTGATCTTACCAAGTAGTGTTAGATAGTTGTGATATAAGTAGTGTGGTGAAGTGAAGTCGTAAAGTTGTGAAGAAGTCTTGAAGTTATGAAGAAGTCGTGAAGTTGTGAAGTCGTGAACAAGTCGTGAAGTTGTGTTGTGATAGATTGGTTCTAGCTAAGATTAGAACTCGACATTTAGCTTTGTGTCGTAAATCGGTGTAAGCAACATTGTGTACGGTTTTCTCCGCCATAAGGGAGTTTGTTGACATAGTGAAGAAAACTCTCGAGTTAGGTGCTCGGGGAGTGGAGTAGGGCGAAGAGGTGCTTCGTTACCGAACCACTATAAATCCTCGCGTTGTGGTTTGATTGTTCTTACTCTTATCTTTTGTATTACTTTATCACTTTATATACTTATATTGTTCATATTGTGCAAGCATTGAATTCACAAAAAGTCAAATCTAAATTTTACAAACAAACATAAACCTTAAATCAAAAAGCGGTAAACTATTCAACCCCCTTTCTAGTTTTCCACAATTTAACTTAGCAGACAACTTAGATACTCTACTAGACCTTCTAAACTCAAGTTGTAGTCTCTTAATAGGTTCAGTATTCAGTTTATGCGTTGGAATGGAAGAAGAACCAGTAGGACAATTAGGAAAATTTCCCCTAGATAAGCTATTTTCTTCAATTTAGGTTGTAGTTTCATTCTCTTTGACTATGAAGGTGTAGTATTCGTTCTAGAGAATGAGTGTCTGCCATCCACAACTAAAGTAGCTCTTCCTTCATAATAGGGTCTTTTAAATAGTTAGTTGTCAAAAAATATTAAGTAATCAGCTTCAATTGTATGATCTACATCAGCCCTATCATTGACAAAATTGTTGCTCATCTTGAAAGGAAAAACAGTTTCATAAAATCTCACATCTCTTGAAAAAATAACATTTCTATTACCGAGGCTAAACAACTTATAAGCCTTTTTAACAGAAGAATAATCAAGTAAGACACATTTTGAAGACCTAGATGTAAATTTATCACTTTTATATAAGACAATAGAAAAACACAAACATCCAAAACTTCTCAAATGGGATAGATTTAGTTTTTTCCATGAACTAACACATAATGACTCTTACCATTTAAGACAGATGTAGGCAGCGTGTTAATCAGAAACAACAGTTAGCATGCAATCAGACGAAAATCTGAGAAGAATTCCTCCCTGAAACATAAGACTCCTTGCAACATTTAGCAAGTATCTATGTTTCCTCTCATCAATACCATTTTGCTAAGGGACTTACAAATCAAGATGAACAAGTTAACCAAGATTCTTAGATTTGTGGTCACTCAAGGGAAAATGTTCCCTTGTTTGTTTAGCCCTATGATAGACCTCACAAATAGATATACTACAAGACTCGGACAATTTTAAATCATTCTTAAGAACAAGTAAAACTTGGTCTGCATGATGACCAAGTCTTTTGTGCCAAAGATTTATAGACACGTTAAAGAAATAACCATATTCATATTATCTAAAGATCTATCATAATCCAAATCAAATAGGTATAGGACACCAAATTCACTACTAGTCCCCAAGGTTATCTCCCTTTTCAAGTCCTAAACGTAACATTTATCCTCATCAATTCCAACAAACAACTTACTCTCTTTTATTAATTTGTTCACAGATAAACAGACTAACACGATAACATGGAATAACCAGAACATCATATAACATAACATTATTTGTCAATTTAAGATTACCAATATGACTTATAGTAACAAGAGTACCATTGGGATGTCTAATAGTTATATTTAAGTTTCAAACATCCACAACATTTGACATTCCAATAGTTGAAATAGTCAAATGTCGATTTACACTAGAATTAATAATCTAACCAAAAGCCATAGTTTAATGTATAAATCGGAATTGGCACCAAAGTATTTTGAAAAGTTTATATTAAACTAAACATTCCCATTAAAAATAACTAGATCTGCTTGCCATATTAACATGTATGATTCCAAAAGGAGTTTCATTAATCAAAAATCAATAATGTTTTCATATGTTTAGTAGTAAAAGAAGAAGAAGGTTGACAAGCAGCAGACTGCTGCTTATCTAGGTTTTAACATCTATAGTTGCATTAATTTTTTTAAAACAAGTTTGTTTAATTAAATTATCTACTTTTTTTAAACCAAGTGGATAACCAATCAACCTATAACATCTTTCTATAGTATGACCAATCATTCCACAATTTTCTACACATCAAATTAGGATTAGTTCCTCTATTGAGATTTCCATTTGCAGGTCCTTTAGTGTTATTAGAATTGTTACCTTTTTTATATTATTAAAACTCTTAGTTGCAAAAGAAGTAGCATTCAGTTTAGACTCAGTCACACTAGTAGACTCAGGAATCCCTTTATGGGATACCTCCTTAGACATTATGGTATAAACATATTTAACTTTAGGAAGTGGGTCCCTGTTTCAAAGTGCACTTCTAATAGACTGATAGCATAACCTAGAAGAAATTACCTTAACTTCATAAGTTGATTATGAAGTCTTGATTTCTTATTGGCATCACAAGTACAAGTAAGATATTTGGTCAAAGCATCAAACTCTCTCCACAGAGAGTTTAATTTGTGAGAATAATCAGCCATAAAACTACCACTTTGTTTAATACTACTTATTTTTTACATCAAATTGAAAGTCATATAACCATCAACTTCATCTTGAATACTTTCTAACTCTTTCCACACAGATGCAACATCAACAGAATAGACAAGACCCATATAAACATCAGATGACACAGTGTTCATACTCTAAGAAAGACAACAACATTACATCTATCCCACTAAGCAGATAAGACATCATTAGTCATATAAGCATTTTTTAACACAAGAACCATCAACAAGTGCAAAATTATTTCTAGCCTGTAAAGCCATGTTCATAACAATAGAACATATTTAATAATTATTGGTACCAAGCAATTTTAAAGGAATCAAAGTAGTACTAGTAGAATCATTAGGATTCATATGCAAAGGATTTCAAGCATCCAAATTATTAATCAAGATAATACTGCTAGAAGGATCACCATTCACCATGATTGTAATGAACAAATAACAAACAACCAATACAAGAAATCAAACAACACAAAAGCAGACAAGAACCAAAATTAACAAAAAATAAGAAAAAACAAGAACAATCAAGAAACCTAGAACAAAATCAAAACTCACATACTTTACCAAATCTACTGCAATAAAAAGTCACCCTCCTAGCTAATAGTAGAGTAGTATCATTGCTTCTCAAGGAACCAGGTCAGGATTACCCATGGTGTCAACCAGTGACGTAAACCCCTTATTCAGTGATTTAAGAGAATAAAAATGACTTACAAAGCTTTTTTAAGTAGCGGAAGACAAAGAAACCATGAATACTCTTGATTCACTTAGTCAAGAGTAAAAGTGATGAAAAACCATGTAGAACCGTAAAGGGGGGTGAATATGGTTTTCTTGACTTCTTCAAAGTTTATAAAACTTCAAGTCTTGAAAGAACTAAGTGATGTACTAATCTACTTTGCAATGAGAACAATAAGTAGAGATAGAGAGGGACACCATGATATATACTAGTTTGGTAAGGGGGGTTTATTCCTTGTATAATCCTTATGGTGGACTATAAACTGTATTACACTTAACTCCACCGATATGCACAAAGATCGGTGCTCCTAAAGAAGAGTTACTACCTATGGTATTCCGCCCTCGGAATCCACCCCTAAGAACCTATGATTTGAATTAACCTATAACTAATAGAGACTTCCCCTTGGAAGCTTTCCAAACCCCAACTAGATCCCCAATTATTTAGGGTTGATCCCTCGAATACAAGACTTCCCTTACAACTCAATTGAATGATAGTTTGATTTAAGAATCAAAATCCATAACCTAGCCTAGAAACTCAATTCTAATAGAAAGGGTATGATAAAGAAGACCCTCATCAAAGCACACAAGTATGGATTAGGTAATAGTGTGGTTCTCTTGCGGAGATGTGTTACTTTCAATAGAATGATGAGATGAGAAGATTAGAACACTTTGATGTTTAGACTTAGAGGATTAGAAAAGAGAAAAGAGAGGAAAGAATGTTTGCAAGAGGTGAGGAATACAAAGGCCAAGAGGGGGTATTTGTAGGCCAAAAACCCAAGAGTAGGTGAAAGGAATTTGTGTGTGGCACGGTGGCCGTGTGTCGATGCGTGGCCAACGCCAGAAACCCGATACCCTTTTTTCGAGTTTTTGGCCTTTTAACTACCCGCTCTTGTTAAATCCCCAATCATACTTCAAGCTATGACCTTTCAATCACTCTTATACTCAAGGTCAACCAACTCAAATAGTCATTTGATAAAAGCGTTTGTGAAGTATTTAAAAGACTCTTGGTTGTCCGATTTCAAAAAGAGAGAGAAAAGAACTATCAGACAAGGGTATTTTAAATTTCAAATTGAAGGAAGAGATAAGGATGGGTTATAAAAAAGTTGTCATGAGTTGATATGATATGATGGTGATGGGATGGAAAAGAGCCTCTTAATCATGTTTAAAATTAAGGTATAGATGAGATGGTGAAGTGGTAAGTTGGATAGGTGAAGTGGCATGATCAAGAGTGGATAGAGATGTGTATTTGTTTAGATGGAGAAGTGTGTTTATTTTTTATTTGAATTTCAATACAAGGGAGGAAAAGAGAGTGAGGTAAGATGTATTGATGAAGCGGTATGATCAAGAGCTAAGATGATAGAGTGTGTGTGTGTGTGAAATTCAAATTTGTTTATGAAAAAGAAGGTGAGTAGGAGATCTGTGGTAGAGAATGTTTTGATATGATATGGAGAAGCCTATCCTAGAGATCTGTATAAATTTATATATCTAAAATATATAAATATAATATATAAAGGTATAGTTTGAAATAAAAAAAAAAAAAAAAAAAAAAAAAATATAGATATATATATATATATATATATATATATATATATATATATATATATATAATGTATAATATGTGTATAAATGATACTTGAGCATTTGAGAACACTCGAAATGAGGTTTAGACTTAAAGAGGAGCAATAACATTTTTGCTCCTCTAAATTCTAAACCTCTTTAGAGGTGTATCCAATTGCTCACGTATCATATATATATTGTATATATATACATATGTATATATATATATATAATAAAAAAAAATATATAAAATATATATAATATATATAAATTGTGTGTGTGTGATGTGTGTATACATATGTATATAGTATATAAATATATAATATATATATATAATATAAAAGTGGTGTGTTTGTGGTATACAAATGTATATATAATGGTGTATATAAATATATATATATATAATATATATATATTATATGTGTGTGTGTGTGTGTGTGTGTATACATATGTATATATATATATATATATATATATATATATATTATAAATAGTATATATAAATATAAAATAATATATATTTATATATATATATATATATATACACGTATATATACATATATATATATATATATATACATATATATATATATAATATATATATATATATATATATATATATATATATATATATATATATATAAAATAAATTTATTTATATAATATATACATATATACACATATATATACATATATATACACACACACACATATATATATATTTATACCATTACTCAAGTTTCCACATATGCCGAGTAAGAGGAAAGCCGACAAAAGTAAATCCGTAAAGACGAATACCACAAGTGGCGCACTGGCCATATGCTGACGCGTGCCCAACGAGCCAGATGTAAAAGTCCATTTTTATGAATTTTGGCTATCGTTTGTTATTTTACGTTTTACGAACGTTTATTTTTCATCATTAAAACATAAAAGAGATCCTAGTCAATGTTGCACCAACAATCTCCCCCTTTTTGATGATGACAGATAAAATTTTGAAAAGCAAATAAAATTACAAATGTAGCGAAGATGAAGACTGCCGTTGATGTTGTTTGTGTCACACCCCGCCAAGGCGGAAACACGAGGTGTAACGAGAATGAATATCATCACAACACAATGGTGTCTATATAGAGAAACTAATATGCATGAAATAAACAAAACATAGACACAAAGTGTCATGAAAATACCCAAAACAAATCGATTAATTCAAAGGCGTCTTATATTGAAGAAAATAAGGTTCTCGCCAATATAAAGACATTCAACACCTAAGCAATTCAACAACCCAAACATTTAATCATCCAAACAATGCAAAACATAAATTAAGGGAGAAACTCTACAATATAACCTAAGGTCTCTCTCTAGCCACTTCTCTTAGTCTTAACATCCTCATGATGCTCACCTGAAAATGATGCTTAAAAATGTCAAGACAACGGTTGGTGAGAGTCATAGGTTTAAGACACACAAATCAATCTTTAAAATCCAATTGTAAATTACTGTGATAGTAAAGAAAACATTGCAGGACAATAAATGAACTACCATACTGGCTAACATGTAAACACGCAAACAACCATAACTAGGACGAAACGTGTCCCCTGATCCAACGCATATCTCACCATAAACGGGTAGGAACGTTACCCCCGATCAAACAACTCATAACACTGGGTAGGAACGTTACCCCTGATCTCAAATATATCACTTACGCACCTAAAAGTCTACCAGCTAGAACTTATACTTAGGC
>BQNB010021246.1:0-45968 GCA_026074375.1 Tanacetum coccineum | reverse complement strand
AGCTATCTGCTCATCATTTAAGGTATTTCAAAATTGGCGGTTTTGGTCTTTGAGTGCATAGACATGTCGACATTTAGACCTAGAGTAAATATTGATTTACAATTATTTTTGGCTCTTATATGAATATTGATCATATTTAGGTGTTGCAACCATGAAATCATCTCCTGATGAGAATGAGGGTCCTGATAACATATTGGAAGATGGAATATTATCCGTCCCACCAGTTACGCCTCCAGAAGACAGCATAGACATTGCTAATTTTGACTTTAATAAAGACAAGTCAACGGTTAGTATAACTGTGGTTGGAGCGTGCGGTGACCTTGCTAAGAAGAAGATATTTCCTGCACTTTTTGCACTTCATTACGAAGGTTGCCTCCCTGAGGTCCGTCTCTTTTTTTCGTTTTATCATAAAAGCTCAGTTCAGCAACTAAAACATCACACATGAACACTTGCTAATGAGTACATTTCATCTTTCTGTTGCGGACAGCATTTCACTGTTTTTGGATATGCTAGAAGTAAGATGAGTGATGCTGAACTTAGAACTATGGTTAGCAAGACGCTAACATGCAAAATCGACCAAATGTGAACACTGTTGTATTTTTTGACGTGTTTTGTGTAAAACATTCTAAAGCTTTAGTAACGTTGTTTATTGGGCTTTGTGGATTTTGCTAATTGTTTGGATGACATTTTTTAGGGAGAACTGTGGTGAAAAGATGGACCAGTTTCTTGAAAGATGTTTTTACTACCCGGGTCAATACGACTCTCAAGAAAACTTTTTGTAGTTGGACAAAAAACTCAAGGAACACGAGGTAATAAATTATTTGTTGCTTGAAAGATGGACCAGTTTCTTGAAAGATGTTATCTTGTTTTGTTGTTTTTTTCCCTTCTTTTTATTGTTCTATTACTTCAGTGGCAGCTGATTGATTACAACCTGCAGATGTTGGTGGCCTTGGGACAAAAAACCAGATTGATTCAGCCGTTTTTCAGAAGTACTCTCACCCATGTGCCGATGATGTCACAGCACGAGCAATACCTACTGAAGGTATTTTTTTTGGCGCTGCATTCTCTCAAACGCGTGGTTATTCTTGCCTGTTTATGTTTCCTTATTTTTTTTGGTTTTGGCCGTTGGTGTACAGATACTTCACGTGTTGGTGTTTCTACTTCAAGTCATCTCAAAGGAACACGTTATGAGACCCAGAAATCATTGCCCGTCGCTTCAGAGGCATATTCTTTTAGAAGTGCTGTCAATGAGCCTACACCCTCTGGAACTTCTCTCACTGGAGGTGATTAGTTTCTCCTCAGATTTCTCAAAACAGTTGTGCCATGAGACATCTACAGACTCACTGCTCCAAACAAATCATGCTAAACCATATACTGTTACATTATTTTATAACAGCTATTATGCACACTAATTATAAACCATTTCTTTTATGCAGCTTATAAATAACATGAAGATAAATGGCAACAAGCTGCTACTCAAGGATCATCAACAGACCTCTATTTTGTTTTCTTTTGAATCCTGTAAGAATGATCCATCAAACATAACCATGTAACATAGGATCATATCAGTGACGATTGCCTTATTATGTATGTAAACAGGACTTAAGTTGCCTTCGCTGTCTCTAAATTATTAGCAAATTGGTCCTAAATTATCATTCCCTTTTACGACGGCCAATAATCACCCCGCAGCGTAGCGCGGGCAAATACCCTCATTAAGATAAATGAGGCAACTTAGGTGGGTCCCATGGATGATGTCATTCACGATGTTAATCCAACAGTAGAGTGTGCAGAGAGATTGATCAACTTTTTTCTCTTAGCATATATTACATCACTTTTGTGGATATTCTTGTCTGATACTAGGAAGATAATAATGATTTAGACGGAAATGTGCAGAGAGAGGTTAGACATGTGGGTGGGCTCATGGGTTGTAATAGGCAAAGAAGACAATAAGGGGGAGACATTGAGACAATGAAATATGCTTTCAAACTGAAGACATAAAGTTAGGGGTGAGCATAAAAACCGAAATAACCAAATAAACCGAAAACCAAAATCAAACCGAACCGAACTAAGAACCGAACCGAATTTGCCAAAACCGAACCGAACTGAACTACAAATTCGGTTTACGGGTTGAATATGGGTTTGACAATCAGTCTCGAAAACCGAACTGAAAACCGAATTTATATAAATATATATATTTTTTATATATTCATGTATAAAAAAATACTACTAAAATTTTATCCTAATATAAAAAAACACATTTTATGCTTGAAATAATCTTCTTTTGCTAAATTTCTATGTAATTATTTATTTTTGAATTTCGGTTTTTGGTTCTGTTCGGTTCGGTTTTCGGGTTGACCCCAAAAAGAATTTCGGTTTTCGGGTTGACCCAAAAAAGAATTTCGGTTTTCGGTTCGGTTCGGTTGAATTCTAATTTGGTTCAGTTCGGTTTTCGGGTTGACCCAATTTTTTCTTTAACCAAACTAACCAAACCGAATTAACCGAACAACCCGATAACCGAACCGATCAACAGAACACCCCTACATAAAGTGGAGTGAAATACACATAGGAATAAATTGAATTATTCAAATTGTTTGGTTTGTGAATTGCTATGTGAAATGTCTTATAACACAATATGACTTTTACTTTTTTCCATTATAAATTATGATAATAAAATAAAAAACAATAAAATTAAAAATATAATAAAAGACAATAAAAATGACCATATAAAAATGAGAAATAAATTCTTCTGTAATATATAAAGGTGGAGAAAAATTGTGTCTCGAGTATCAAACTCGCCTTTTTATGGACTTTAATATACGACCAATATCCAGATATGAATTTCATTCCTCAAACTAATTTTTTTGTAACCAACACCTCTACCATAAAAGAAACTATTTTCCGACATACCAAATGCACCCTAATACATTCACACTATGAAATTGCCCCTTAATCTAAAAAAAATATCACACAAAATAAAAGCAAAAGAAAGTACAAAAACACCTTTATGTAGCCTATCTTTCGTCACCACCAAAACTTTAATAGTCTCACATGAATCTGCAAATTCGAATGTTTTTAATTTTTACACTTAGTTATATTTTTTTAAGTATGTGGAAAGACTTTTTTATTTTAACTTTCATTGCAAACTTGTGATTTTAATGTTCTTTGCCTATTATCAAATACTAGGTGGTTACCCGCGCATAGCGGCGGCAATAAATTTTTTACTAACTCAACTCTTTACGCAATTTCCTACCCGCTTAGTAATTTCATTTCACAACACTTTAAATGTATGTGTTCGTTTGAGTTTCCCGTAGCTTTCCCGCAATACCATATTAACATCATCATTCTCGCATGTAAAAAGACAACACTCTCTCCGAAAATATATAGTTTTAACGTATCAAGTTCATATTTAATTAAGGTTAAAGTTGTAAAAAATACAAATCAACATAAAATAAACCCGCTAAAAATGTAAAAAACAAAAAATTATAAAAATATATCAAAATGGATGTTGAATGAAAGAGCATAAAATTTTAAAAAATATGGTGAAATTAGATCATAATAAAATTAAATTGATAAAAAGATATTTCAATTTGAAAATAGAGGTGAATTTTTAATCAAAAGGTGACACATGTCACTTTTTGATGTGATTCTCAAAAATGAGATGGATGGTCAAGATTGCACCTCCTTATCTTAATTTTTAATGGGTCCCACATTATAAATGCTTTATATAGTAGTATAGATATAGAAGTAAAGATATAGATAAGAGACCAATTTATTAAAATTTGGCAAACCACACATACCATTTATTTAATCCATTTTTAATTTTGTAATGTTTTAACGGTACCTGATACGAAATATATTTTGGTAATTGGGTTATGCAGGAATGAGTGATAGAGATAGAAGAGAAAGAAGCGGAGACAGGGGAAGGGTAAGGGAGGAAAGAGAGAGCAGCAATAATAGACGTAGAAGCAGAAGCCGTCACAGGGATAGGGGTCGGAAAAAGACGAGCTGGGAACGGGGAGTTACGATTATAACAGTTGACTGAGATATTCGGCCCGGGAAAGTTCTGAATCGTCACAGGTATACATTCATATAGTTAATGAAAGGTTGTGCTCTAGGTTTTTGGACTTTTGGGTTTTGCTTTTAGCATTGTGATGAATTGTATTTTGCACTCTTCCGTGGACAAGTCAACTAGTTTCTTTGATGTGATTATTTTTTTGCCACAACCCTTTGATTCGAATTCAACTTGATTGTCCGTGATTTGGAATGTCGTATCAGTTTTTTTATAAATATTTGGTGCTTTTTATGACTTAGTTACTCCTATTAGAATAACATATGTTCCATTGCAATGAAAGAGTGGGGTTTGCTTATTAAAATTGTGTCTCTACTTGTGTATATTTTAAACACGGGTAAACATTTTGGATGAAAAAGATGAGCAATCTGCTTATTTCGAGTGAAATAAGTAGTTTTTTCTATAAACATTTCCAGATACCCCGTAGTACTGATTTAGCGAATTTTATACGGGATTAGGTTCAGCCAATGTCTACATTTTATCATCAGATTCTTACTAATATAGGTATAGGTTTCACATGATGGCTTTTGACATTGTACCATGTAAAGAACGGGTTACAGATTTTAACTTTTTTGTAATCTAAATCTGGTACTTCAGAAATTTAAAGTTGACACATATAAAAGTGGATTTTGGACAACATGTACAGAGTACCCCTGTACTTGAAGAAGATATAAAAACTATATGGTATTACGTAATGGAGTATTGTATCATGACTAGATAGAATGCAATTGACTCGTTGTTTGACCCGTTGAAATAGTTTATTATTTTGGATGCAATTTGGCCCATATCACTAGAAATCTGAAATATGACTTGCTCGAGATTCTTTGTTGTAACCAAACACTGGAATTTACAAAATTACTTTTACCAATTCCAATTCTTTACATTTCTATTCTCTACCATATTTCATTTCAGTGAATTTATCTCTACCAAACGTGCCCTTAGTAATTCCTTGTGGCAAGTTTCCCGGTATTCAGTCGAGCTTGTCACCTTATATTAAATATTTAGCCCAACAACAATTTTAAACAAAATTTTCGACCCAAACAAAAACTTAATACCCCCTTTTCTTGTCCAAACCTTGATACTCCGATAACCCTAAATTCACTCTTTGCCCACAACCTCATAAAAATTGTCTCAACTCAACAAATAAATATTTTTATTATGACAACCGTAAAACACGCTATTAACACATGCATTTCAAAGCTAAATTCATTAATTCATTCATAAAATCAATATTGACATACTTTCTTTGATTCATCCCATCATAAAATAGCAATAAAATAGCAATTGATTAATTAATTAAAAATGACGACTTACATAGTACTTTTATCATCCACTAACGACCCACGAATAAAATTCATGATAAAATAATTACTCCAAATTTGCCTCTTCGCAATACAGCAACTCTACGCCAAACCCATGCTTCAAACAGCGGTGAACTTGTTCAGAGACAGATACCGATGATAAATTTGTGTCTTCGCAATACAACAACTCTACGCCAAACCCATGCTTCCTGAAACAGCGGTAAACTCGTTCAGAGACAAAGTTACCGATGATAAGCACTATGTTGTCGTCACACGTGGCGACAGTAGTTGGCTATAACAAACCAACATGAATTGTCAGGAACCAAAAAAAACCAATTATTCAATCATCACAAAAATTAGCATTCAATCATATCATATCATCATAAATAACAATTTTTGAATAAATATTCAATCATATCATACCTTCAGCACAGCCACTTATGCTGCGATAAGAAACAAAACATATATTAGCGAACTCAACTCTCATACATAATTTTTATATTATATATATATATTATAAAACACATTTGTTTTGTTTTTAAAAAAACTAGCCACTTCAACAGTAACGCTATCCCTACGACATTTTAGGAGATTCCTGGGCGACTTGTCGCTGGGGATACCTTTCCCTGGCGACTTGTCGCTGGGAATGTTCGCTGAGGAACGCTCGCTAGGGATACGTTCCCCAGCGACAATCCCCAGCGACAAGGTGGGTCCCACGTATTTTTCAGTCAAGTAATTAGTGTCACCGTGACACATGTTCTCCGGTGACATGTCGCTGAGGAATCTCCTAGTTAAAATTAAGTAATTACGACATTTAATTAAGCGATTAGTTAATTAGAAATTATCTCCTTGGCGACAAGTCGCTGGGGATAGTGTTCCTTATACTTTGACTTGTCAACGTATAAGAAAAAATTTTAAACACTATCCCCGGCGACATGTCGCCGGGGAATAGTCTGCATTTTTTTAATAAATCTGCATTTTTTAAATACTATCCCCGGCAACATGTCGCCGGAGAATAGTCTGCATTATTTTTAAAATGCAGCCTGCCACAGCAGTGTGATTTCCAAAAAAAAAATTCAGATTCTTTTCCGAAAAGAAATTCTACCAAACATCAAACCTGTATTCAAAACCTTGTATAAAATCATACAACTTTGTACCAAACACAATTATAATTATTAACGGATCAACGCTAATACAAATACATCACCACTGGTACCAAAACCAAAAATCTAATTAAGCCTAAATCGTTCAAATCTAATTAAGTTAAAACGTTGCATTCTATGTCATAAACGGCCTTACAAGTCAATATTCAACATGATAGGATAGGGAAACAAGTGTTTATATACATGTCGCCAAGATAAATATAAAGTAACAATGTAGCATACTAACCCATATATAACACAACTAACTATCGCCATCCTCATCCTCATCCTCCTGATCGTCGGCACTTCCTGTCGTCCTCCGCACCCCGCCAATCCTGCTGGCACACCGGACTCAAACTGTGAAAACATATCTGAGTATTTTGAGTCACTTTTGAAAAGACTCATCATGAAGTCCACCTTTTTGTGTAGGCTGTTGAGCATGCTTTCAAACGCGGGCGTACTTGGGCCGGCTGTAGCCCGTGCTGGCAATACCCTACCAACACCGGGAATGTGCCTTCGCTGCTTACCCCTTCTAGCCAAGCGATTGATCTCATCTTCAGTGTTTGTAGGTGTCTCTGTTTAGCTCAGCCTTCTCATCTCTCCTGATGTAGTGACAAAAACAAAGATAGTTTATGTTAGGTCAACAATGAATCCTTGAATCATCATTATCAACATGTAAGATTAGAGAGAATAAAGGCAAGTAAAGGGAAAATTCAAATCTTATTATGAAGGGAAAATGAGAGTTAATTACAAGGGCATCACCCTCTAATGATATTAGAGGGCTATTTATAGGTAATGTGAGGGAGGTTTCCCTTCCTTATTTTCCTAACTTGTCAATACTAGTCCCTAGACTTTGGTTATTATGTATTTCTTACGTAAGCATAATAAACCTTATTACAAGCTATATTAAACTAAACAAAATAAAGTCTAATAACAAAATATAATAAAACCACATAATCGACACTTTTCATAAACCTAACAATCTCCCCCTAAGGGTCGATTATTCTGGGCGTTCCCTCCTTGGTCCAAGTGGTCTTCCATTCACGTACATGTCAAATTTAACATATCAGATACTATTACTGTCATTTTGAATAAATTTGTTTATATTTCTAAGTTAAGTACTAACCTATTATATCCATTAAAAAAACTAGACACATAAACTATCGCTACTATACACCATGGCGGTTATACATACGTTAGGTGAAGGATGATATCGCCACAAGGCAAGCCTCCAATCAGAAGTCTTAACATTCACATAATGCAACTCATCAGCCGTACATATCGTCGGCTTATTCACCACTTTCTCACCGTTCACTTTTAACTTTTCATCGCTCGAATAAGCCCTGACAACGGAGGAGGTTAACCGGAGTGATTGTGACGGTAAGTGGCGGCGGAAGGGGAGGAGGCGACGGAGGACGGTGGTTGACATAATGGCGGTGTTGCGACGGTGATGATGATTAGTGATTGCTGTTGTTGGCGGTGGTGGTGGTTTTATTATTGTCATTATTTGGTTTGGAAAATGTGTTTTTCTATTTTTGGAAATTAGAAAACTTTTTGGAAAAGTTGCGTGTTATGGAGTCAATGGGTAGTTGTGGCGGCAGAGGAAGATGATGATGACAGAGCGGATGCAAATATTAGAGTAGCTCTCCCTGGTTGACTGCTCGTAAGTATGGCCGAGCATCGGGTCAAAATCGAACTGAATTGAACTGAAAATCGACTTTGAAAAAAACATGAACTGAAAAATGAATTGAAATGAATCGAGCAAAATCGAAACCGAAAACTATAAATATACAAAACCGAAAACTGAACAAAAAATAGTCGGTTCGGTTTGGTTTTCGGTTGGTTTTGCTCAGCCCTACGTAAAACTATCCAAAGTATCGACCTTGAATGACCTATATTTTTAATCTGTCAACTCATTTTTCTTTCTCCTGCGACCTACATGCGATCTTTTAAGCATAATACGAGGACCTACGGTAAAAAAACTTATCACACAAAAATACATTTTAATTCATTCAACACACACACAAACAAGCACACAAATATGTCACTTGCTCGACCTGATTCTCCAAAAAAACCCCTCGGCAACCGATTAGGACTTTTGGCTTGCAATGTTGGTGACCCGGTCATGAGTCGGTCGATCGACTGGGTCGACCTCCCACTGTGGGTAGCCTAATACGGCTCAAGAACGCGTCTCGTGTCTCTACGTGTAAGATCAATGACGCGCCACTTTATTACGCTTACCATCAAGAACGCGTCTTAGGTGATTCGGTAGAGAACTTTGTTGTTCAGACAACTGAGTTGTTGTTGTGTGTAAGTGTGTGATTTTGGTTTTGGTTGGGTATATTTATTTTCAAGTGAGTTATATTTGAATGGTGAAATCGATTGTCTTATTACAATAAGTTGGTTGTAATAAGAGAAAGCTGATGTGGCATTGAGGTGACGAGGTGACATAGATGAAGTTGGTAGCCTTATAGTCACGGGGCGGACCAAGTCTAGGAGTTTTCACGAGAATTCGATGAATAATTATTGTCCGTCTAACGCAAATTATCGGTAAATAATTTGATATATTCTAAATCATAGGTCTCGAAATTTTATGTTCTCTTGATTAGGTTGGTCCACGAATATATATCATCTCTTACTTAATTGTTTACACGAGACAATGAAATCGTACGCATATCATAGGGACAATTGTGAGAATAGGCTTGGTTTTTAGTTTAAAATTTATAGGGTAAATTACACCGTTCGTCCTTATGGTTAGGGCTGATTGCGGATTCAGTCCCTAGATAACGGGGGTCGATGTCGTTAGTCCTTTTTTGTCACTGTTGTTACCCGTTTGGTCCCTTGAGTCCCGTTATACGTAACGGGTGTTAGTTTGACTTTTCAACGATGGGCATTGTAGTATTTCAAATTTCGTCATTATTTCACCGCTGGTCCTGAAAAAAAAATGTTCTTTATTTTGTTTGTTCGAAAGGCCTTGTTTATACTGTTGGTCTTTTTTTGTCGTTTAGTGAAGTTTTGCACCCATTGCCCCGACTGCAAATTCCAAAATGTAACTTTTACTGAGGCTTTTTGTGTCTTTTTCCCTTACACCATTGGTCCCTCTGGTCCTCTCCCTTTTTTGTTTCAGGTCCTCCTCTTTTTTTTTTTCTTTTCCCATAATATTAATCGTTTTTTTCCCCCGTTACACAATCGTTGCTATTTATTTTTGTCTTTTTCCATAATAAATAATATATTGTTTGTTTATTCTTCGTTACACCACCGGTTCTTTTTTCTTCTCATCAAAATTAGCACCGTTTTATATTCAAACAGTAAACATATACAATGCATTATAACTTTACAACAAATCTTTAAAAAATTTAACAAGCAAAAAACATGATGGGGTAAAATCATCACTATTGAGTCATACTAAACAATTTTTCTACAATGAATCACCATGTATTCTAACTTTACAACAAAAAATGATAGGCCAAATCATCACTACTGAGGACATCTTCACCTCGAAGACTTAGCTAGATCATTCTCTCGTAGATCTTACAGCCGCACTCGGTGTTCGTGGATGGTAGGTACAACCTAAATCGTACGCAGAAATACAATGCCAAAATATTATGAGTATCACACCCATAAGCTGGTCCAAAATCAAATAAACCGCTTTATTGGACCCCACCGAGACAAACTTCACATGAAACATTTAGATGAACAAATCACCTTACTCTACAATCCCATCATCACAAACCACCAACGGAGACTCCGACCGACCGTCGTTACCACTCGTCGACTCCCACAATGTTGCTTAAACTACGAGTGGTCGGTCGGGGAATGGTGACGCATAACACACGAAACACCGCCATGCCCACTCACCACTAACCTAACTAACCTCTCCTCCGGTCACAACTGTAATACAAAACCACCTGTCAACGCCACCCGCCGACGCCACAAAATTAACACACAACCGGTAACCGAACCCATTCAAGCAGCCACATAACCACCACCATCGCCCTGGTCATTCAGATCACCGGCGAAGTCACACACTCAAATTTACCGTTCCTACTTTTTTTATTGTATTCATCACAAACACATCACATCTACAAATCGACTTCTGATTGTTGTTCTTGCACTACAACAATATAAGGGTGTAGGGTCGACAAATTCGACCCAAAAATACAAAGTGTGTCGACCCAAAGAGCTTAGGGTCGACAACTTCGACCCTAAGAAATCGAGCCAAAATTCTCGACCCAAAATCTTTGGTCCGACTTAAACCTTTGAAATTTGGTCGACACTGGACCACAACAGTTTCAACCAAATAGTTTAGACTAAAATTAGGGTCGACATACCTATAAGATCTTATGGTCCGACCTTGTCGACCCTACTCTTTTAATTTATAAAATTATTTTCATAATAAAAAAACACTTAATATTTGCAAATCCTTTATAGGGTCGACATGCCCCTTGAAACTTTAGGCGACAATGTCGACCAAAGCGTTATCCTGATTTGAGATATTGTGTTCATGGGTTTCCACGTGGTATATCCACGCAGTTTAGTGACGACATTGTCGAGCCACTAAGTTTGAGATTAGGGTCGCCAATAGTCGACCCTAATGAGATCCTGGGCAAAAATAAAAAACTGGACGCATGTCCGTTTTCAGATTATTCCGGAATTTTTTCCGGAAAAAATCTACATTTCAAAAAATCAGACTTCACAAATCCACAATAAGATACCAATAAAAAATCCTAAACGTTACAATACCACAAATCCACAATACGATAAATTATCAACGTTACAAATACAATTCAACAAATCCACTTTACAATACTACTAAACGTCACAATTTTCCATTCAACAAATCACGCCAACGATAAAATACTAAATCCATGTTTTACAAACGTAACAAGTCTAAAAGTTATTACACATACTAAGATACTACATAAAAATGCCTACTCGTCTTCGTCCGAATAGTCATCATCACCACCCGATTGTTGCTCGCCCTCCTCCTCCTCCCTTGATGAGGACTCGTTATTGTTTTCACGAGCCAAATCTTGAGCCAATTGTTCACAGTTCCGCAAATCGTTCATATGGGGATTCGTTTGAAGGATGTAGCGGGGACGTTCGGCTTGAGAATTAGAACTAGAGGCGACACAATGAGTGGAGTTGAGAACGGGACGATAACAGTTGTTGAAGTTATTATTGGTGACGGGAGTGATAGGAAATGGGCCGGTATAGGGAGGTTAGAGTGGTTGGAGTGGGCCGGTATAGGGAGGTTGGAGTGGGCCGGTATAAGGAGGTTGGAGTGGTTGATTAAAGGGAAAGGGAGGTTGGAGTAAGTGAGCCCAATTAGGGGTGAGTTGGGGCATAGGACCGGGTGGGGGTGGGGGTACAAGACTAAAAGTAGGAGGGTTAAATGGACGAGCACTATTTGGTGAGTTGTAGTGCATAAAAAACTGACCTAGGGCGGCATTATTCGCCTCAGAATTTTGTTGCGCCACATTAGCCCGTTGGTCCGCCGCGTCAGCCTTTAACGAAGCCAAATAAGCCCGTGCCTGCGCCTCCTCAGCTTGCTTCCTGTGTAACTCTTTCTCTTGCTCTTGTTGCCTGAACATCTGCGTGATCTGATCCCGAGTCATAATATCTCCAAATGCACGATTTGCGCGCCTGCGAGAAGTTGAGCCACCACCCGGTAACTTCCTGCCCATGCCCGACATATTCTGGCGGTTGTCACTCGGAACGATTTCATCCAATATTTCTTGATCGGTCTTGAACGGGATGAGGCCGGCTTTAATATTATCTTTCATGGCCTTCATATCCAACTGTGAAAGAAAAAGAAAAAAAAAGTTAAAAACAAATAAAATAAGTTATTAAAGCATGTAAAGAGTTAAATTACTTACATATCTCTGCTCGTTTTTTGGTTTTAAATTGGCCAGTCTTCCTATTTGAGTGCCCCTTCCTCCACGTTTCAATGAGGCCCTCATAATACCCTTTGTCGACTTTCTATACAATATCAAATAAATTAATAACGAGCTATAAATAAACAATATAAACACCTTTAATATATCACAAAAATTATAAAGAGTCTTACATATTCATTCCTTCCTTGCGCGAATGATTTTTTTCCTTGATGGGTTATTATCGTGTTTTTTGCTAGGTTAGCGGCATTCTGCAAACTTCTCGACACCCGATCCGGTTGGGACCACCAGTCAACCAACGCATTCCAATCATCTTGGGTTCTCTCGCCCCACACTTTCGGCGGCGGCGGATGATTCTTTGCCTCGTCAGGCGATGTATGATTTGCATAATGGTGAGCCTTGATCCTGTTCTTATTTATATGTGTAATAAATATATATTATGGTTAGTTGTTTTATGAACCGATTTCTTTACTATTTAACAGCCTCTGAAACATTTTGGATGTGGATTTTTTTTATGGAAAGAGGACCGACTTCGTGACTTAATGAGTTCTCCTGGAGCTCCATCTACAGGACCTTCAACACCTTCAAGGTATTCTTCAGTACCTTCAACACCTCCAAGCTATTCTTCGGGACCTTCAACACCTCAAATCTATTCTCCCGGATCTTCAAGAAACGTAGAGTGCTCAAACTGCAAGCAATTTTGTGGAAGGATAAGTGTACTCAAGGCAACAATGGAGATGCATATGCATCCGGAACAACACACACTCAATTCGGCTGCACTACTTCACGAAGTTCTCAATGAAATGGAAAAACTTGATTTGGAGTAGTTTGTCATTTGCAATGTAATTCGTATGTTTTATTATATGTCAAGACTTTGTTTAATCGATCTGTAATGTAATTCGTACGCTTTACTTAATTACATTTTACCGTCGCATGTTCTTCTTTTTCTAGTAGTGTTTGTTAAAATATATACAAGGTTTTTTTAAATAGATTTTTTGACTATAATTGGTAATATATCATTTCTGAATTTATAAAAAGTATTTTAAATTTTTGTATAATTTTTTTTAAATGAAATTTAGGGTCGACAATATTTTAGCGGGATATATTAAATACTGGCGGGCTCATTAAAATGGGATTAAATTTTGGTAAAAAAAATTAGGGTCGACATTGTCGACCCTAAATTCTTTAATAAATTGTTTTATATATAATTTTAAATGCATTTTATATATTAGAAAATGTATAAAGTCATGGAAAAATATTAGGGTCGACAATGTCGACCCTAATTGTGTGGATGTTTGACTAACCAGTTTTGTTGAATAAATGTGGTCCCATGCCTCAGTTAGGGTCGACATTGTCGACCCTAATTTTTCCTCGACCCAAAACACTCATTTTGTTGTAGTGATTTTTTTTTTGAACGGCAACTATTTATTAAAAAACTAGCAAGGAGCTAGACAATTACAAAGAAATAAGATTAGGATGTTGAAGCCAACAATCCCAAGAAAAAGAAAATTTGCTTCTAGCATTACACCAAGTAAAAGAGCTCGTAATAATGTCGTCAAAAATAACGTCTTTCCTAGGCTTGACGGTAGCAAACAGCAACTGATTCCTGTAGATCCAGAGACACCACCAAGAAACATAACAAACGCCCTCTAGAATGGATTTAACTTTAGAACCCAAACGAATATCTTTAAACCACGATAACCACTCCGCATATGAACTAAGAGGAGACCAAGGTAGACCCCACCAGCAACAAATCAGACGATGAATATCCGAAGCCATTAGACATCTAAACAGGAGATGTGAAATATCTTCAGGATCTGATGTACATATAGGGCAAGCAGTGGAAGGAACTTGAACACCTCTACGGATCAAATTCAACCTTGTTGGTAACCGATCTAGAGAAACCCTCCATGCAAAAACATTTATTTTGATGGGAATACATTTGACCCACCTTGTAACCCTTTCGTCTTTTGGCAGGAAGAACTCATCTAGCAGATTTCTCACGTCACAAACACGGAACGAGCCAGACCCATTTAAATCCCAACGCCACCGATCCTCCAAGTTAGATAGAATCACAGTATCAAGCATATCTCTGAGCTGAGCAAACTGTTGGGCTTCTACGCCACCCCTGGCAGCCCGACGAAACGAGAGATCAACTGAACCATGGAATTTTGAAGCGACATAACAGTCCTTATCCTCTTCCAAAGCAAATAACCGTGGAAAAACGCAGCAAAGTTTTTGATCTCCAATCCATATATCATGCCAGAATTTAGTGTGCATACCGTTACCAACTCTTTTTTTACAATGAGATAGCAAATCTACGCCCTTATTCTTGAGATTCTGAATTTCCCGAACAATAGAATACCAAGGAGAGCAAGGGGTAGGAGAACGAACCTGGACACTCGGACCATGGATAGCTGAAATGACACGATACCATAACGAATTATCATTAGAAATAAATCTCCATGCCCATTTAACCAGCAAAGCGCGATTCAACGCGAAAAAGCTCGAAACACCCAATCCACCATGTTTCTTTGCCGAAAGCACTTTGGGCCAATTTACCCAAGTGATTTTCTTCTCGTTACTTTGAGCCCCGTAAAAAAAAGGTTGTCAGTTTCTTGAAGAGGAACAAAAAAGAAAGCAAAAGTAGAATAAGTAAACATGGCCCGCAATCTATGAAAATGATTACTCTCTTTCCTCTCATTTTTCTTCCTTTCCATTCCTTCTGGAAACTCAAGAACTTGAATTTTTTTTTAGCATATTTGTCTTTTCTAAAAGAGTGTGTGATCATACTCAAATAATTTACTGTAACAAAACGCCGATTATAAAAGATCGTGTTTAAATTTGATTATGTTGTTTTGTATCTAGTCAAATAATCAATTTTCTAGCGTTCGACAAGTTAAATTTTAAAATTACTTAACATGTAAAAGGAAGAAAAAAAGGATAAGGATCCTCTCATGTTCATTTGAACATGAGAGGTAATGTTCTGCTTTATCTGATTGTATATTTGATTATTGAACATTTGATTATTTTAATCAAATGTATAATCAGATAGATAAAGCAGAACATTACCTTTCATGTTCAAATGAACATGAGAGGATCTTTTTCAAAAAAAAATACCCATGGAAGGACATAAAACATGGATAAACTATATTTGATCCCAAACTTGAATTAAGTGTAACAAGTGCAATTTGTTTACAAAGAAAAGGTACATATTTGACAAGCAAAACTGGTACAAAAGTATAAAGAGACATCTATGAACGAGAATTTGTGTATACGTAGAATACAAGTTTGTAGGATTCAACCACCTACAACCCTAGTTACTAGATGCGAAACCACGACCTTGAAGACACACACAAGCAAGATCGACAGAAAAGAAAGAAAACAAGCACAAGGTATTTATCCCTAATCGATGTTTAGATTAGTATTGAAATAATGACGTACAAAGCCCCTCCCCCTCACCTCCTTTTATAGAGATGAGGGGGAGGGAAAACCGACTCCAACAAGGAGTCTAAGTCGGCTTGTGATACAAGAATTAGAAAACGTTTCCTAATGCTAATAGACTTGGCTAATATAAGTTTGAACTTAACACGTAGACCCCTAGACTTATTCGTAATAGGCTAATATAGTGACTAAACTCGTAACAATTTCCACCTTAGGCTTTATATTAGCCTACACCGACCTTCAACAACTCCAAGCAGTGTTGTAACTTCCGTCCAGGTACCATCTTCGTCAAGGCATCATCAGCATTGTACCCACCTTCAGAACTTTAACTGTCTTTGCTTCCAAGACCTCTCTGATAAAGTGATAACGCACATTGATGTGCTTAGTCCTCTCATGAAAAACATGATTCCGCGATAAGTGAATCGCGCCCTGATTATCACAATTAACTGCCACAGTGTTAAGTACCACGCCCAACTCTTCCAAGAGTCCCCTTAGCCAAATAGCTTCCTTCACAGCCTCCGTAAGGGCCATATACTCCGCTTCTGTAGTTGAAAGAGCCACCACGTGTTGTAGCGTTGCTTTCCAGCTTACAACACATCCCTGTACTAAAAATGCGTAACCAGTGATAGACCTACCTTTATCCGGATCCTTAGCGTAGTCTGAATCAACAAAACCTGTTACGTCCACATGGTTGCCACGATCTGTCCCATACACCAAACCCACGTTTGTAGTACCCCGCAAATATTTCAAAATCTACTTCACTACTTCCCAATGATTTTTACCCGGATTCGCCAAATATCTGCTAACTACACTTACCGCATACGCTATGTCTGGCCTCGTGCACACCATCAAGTACATTAAGCTCCCAACCGCATTTGCATACGGCACCTTACTCATCCTTTCAACATCACAATCCCTAACCGGGCAATCCTTCAACGACAGCTTGAAGTGCCCACCCAATGGCATCTGAACCGATTTCCCATTGTCTATTCTAAAATTATTCAGAATCTTAGAAATGTACCCGGATTGTGACACCCTCAGAATCTTGCGACTCCGATCCCTGACGATCTCCATACCAAGTATCTTCTTTGCTTCCCCGAGCTCCTTCATGTCGAACTCCTTTTTAAGCAAAGACTTGGTAGACCCAATCTTAGCCTTGCTCTTACAAGCAATTAGCATATCGTCTACATATAACAATAGATAGATATACTCACCTGGTGCATAACTCCTGTAATATACGCAGCTGTCGTAATTGCTACCCATTGCTCAACTTGTACTCATCAAACCTCCTATACCATTGCCTAGGTGACTGCTTCAAACCGTAAAGAGATTTCTTTAACAAACATACCTTGTTACCATGTTCATATCCTGGTGGCTGCCTCATGTAGATCACTTCTTCAAGATTTCCATGTAAAAATGTCGTCTTTACATCAAGCTGCTCCAGCTCATAATCTTTACACGCAGTCAATGCAAGTATAACCCGAATAGATGTGTGTCGAACTACTGGCGAAAATACTTTACTGTAATCAATACCTGCCCTCTGTGTGAATCCACGAGCCACCAACCTTGCCTTGTACCTAGGCTTTTGAACACCTTTAATCCCTTCTTTTATCTTGTAGAGCCATTTAGAACTCACCAACTTTTGCCCAGCTGGAGGATCTACTAACTCCCATGTCTTGTTCTTCCTCAGAGAATCCATCTCTTCTTCCATAGCAACTTTTCACTTAGAACTATCTTCACAAGCAACTGCCTCCTGGTATGTCAATGGTTCATGAGTATCTTCTTCCTCTGCTGCAGCAAATGCGTAAGCAGCCATATTACTTTCATCTTGAAACCTCAAAGGTTTCGTTCGTGTCCTTGGCTCTCTATCCCGAACCAACTGATAATCTGTGAGATCTGGTGGCTGATCGGTTTCTTGATCCCCTGCATCTTCATCATCGCCATCTTCCTGATCTGTCTGATCTTCCTCAGGCGTATGATTATTTAACCTCTGCAGTTCCACCTCAACCTGTAATTCCTCAACAGACTTATCACCTGCACCAGAATCCTTCAACGTGTCTTTGTACATGACACTTTCATTGAAGACTACGTTCCTGCTAGTGACTATTTTAGGTGATTCACCATCAAGCCTATATAGTCTGTACCCCTTCACACCCTCGGGATACCCCAAAAGAACGCATTTTATCGCTCTCGGATCGAGCTTACCTTGTTTATCGTGTGGATATGCGACACAGCCGAAAATCCTCAACATCCCATAATCACTTGGATGTCCCGACCACATCTCCATAGGTGTCTTTTTCTCAATCGCTGTCGATGGTGACCTATTGATAAGATATGCGGCCGTACATGTCGCTTCTGCCCAGAAGGTCTTGGGCAATCCAGACTGAATTAATAAACAGCGTACCTTATCCATGAGAAGTTCTTTCATACATATTGCTACCCTATTCCCTGTTGCGGCGTTCCCGGGCACTGTCAAATGTCTACAATCCCACTCCTCAATGCATAGCTGCTCCAGGTACTCCGGTTTACAGAACTACAGACATTATCTGTCCTCAACTTCTTAACCGTCATCCCAGTCTGATTCTCTACTAACTGCTTCCACTATTTGAACTTTCCAAATGCTTCGTGTTTTTTTTTTTTTGAACGGCAAAAATTTATTAAACTAGCAAGGAGCTAGAAAACAATTACAAGGAAATAAATTGGGGATTTTTTAACCAATCGTCCCAATAAAAACAGTCGTATGTACAACACTTTTACTCCAATTGAAAGCACCTAAAAACTATAGCATCAAAAATTTCCGAACGTCTTGGAGGAGATTCTTCAAAAATGATCCGATTCCTAAAGTTCCAGATAAACCACCAAGATACGAAGAACACTCCCTCCAACATAGCTTTGACCTTAGAGGAGAACTGAATCGAAAGAATCCAAGACTGCCACTCTTGGAACGATGACCAGTCATGAGGATCTAAGCCCCACCATCTGCATATGCGACGAAGAACAAGCTGAGCCAAATCACAACGGAAGAAGATGTGGCAAACATCTTCCTCGCAGACTGAACAAACCGGACAAAGAGACGACTCAATAGTGATGCCTCTGCGAATCAGATTAACTCGAGTCGGTAAACAATCTTGCCGAGCTCGCCAAGCGAAGATGTTAACGCTTAATAGGGATGTATTTGATCCATCTAGTCTGGGCAGCTTGATGCGGAAGGAAAAGATCATCAATGTAGTTACGAATCTCCTTAACCCGGAAGTTACCATCGCTAACCAAATCACAAACCCATCGATCACCTGAATTCGATAAAGTCACCGAATCCATCAAAGAAGTCAAATCAGCCAACAGATGTTCTTCGATACCACCCCGAGCATTTCTACGGAACGAAATATCTATCGGAGCACTAAGCTTAACAGCCACCGAGGCTTCTTTGTTCAGGTCCAATGCGAACAAGCGAGGAAATTTGACACGAAGAGGAACGTCTCCGATCCAACAATCGAACCAGAATCTCGATTCCTAACATTACCTATTGCGTTTTTTTTACAATGCGACCAGAAATCAAAACCTTTCCTTTTAACTATATTGACTTCCTCATTATTGACACCACCAGTTAGAGTATAGACTAGTCGATGAGTTTTCCACCGAAGAACCATAAAGCGCACGAATGACTTATACCATAACGAGCCATCTTGGGATACAAAACGCCAAACCCATTTGAGAAGGAGGGCACGGTTAAGAGCAAAAAAACTCGAGACTCCTAAACCACCATGTTTTTTATTTTGAAGCTAACCTTATTCCAAGCGACCCATGTAACTTTTTTTTCCGACTGGTCCGCACCATTAAAAAACCGGCTGCGGATAGACTCCATAACCTTCAAGACACCTGTAGGGACTTTAAAAATGGACATATTATAAATCGGCGATGCCCCAAGAACGGATTTCAAGAGAGTTAGACGACCGCCTATCGAAAGGGTTTTCACCTTCCACTTAGAGAGGCGAGATCTAAGCTTAAGAATACGTCATCCCAAGCCTTAATACGAGAAGAGTATTCTCCCACCATAACGCCTAGATAGCGAAATTTGTTGCTCATAATAGAACAACCTATCAAAGAGGCTGCCTGCTCTACCACTTGGTGCGGAACGCACACACCCAACAGTTGACTTTTAAGGATATTTATTTGAAGTCCAGAAGCAAGAAAGAAGCTCTTTAAAATGTTGATAATACCACTCAGATTTTCATTGGACCATTCTCCTATAAACATAGCGTCGTCGCCATAAAAGAGAGTGAGATAAGGATACACGAACCTGGTAATTGAATTACCTCTGAACAGCCCTCTTTCTACCACCCGTTGAAAGATAAATGAAGAGATTCCATGATTAAGTAAAGCAGATATGGAGCAAGAGGATCTCCTTGTTTGAGACCACGATGGCAAGAATACTCTTTAGAAGGACTTCCATTAATCAAGTTAAGAAGCCCTTAGCAGAAGTAAGAGTTACCCCGAATCCAATTACACCACGTTCGCAGCCAAAAACCAAACGCCTCAAGCACTTCTAACAAGTACTCCCCACGAACCGAGTGTATGCTTATGGCAAATCGACTGTAAAGAACATCGCCTTTTGACTCTTTTACACCAATGGAGAATTTCATCAAGAATAAACGGGCCATCTAAAATTTGTCTTCCAGCAACAAAAATGGATTGGGTATCGGAGATGAGATCCGCAATGACCGGAGCTAATCTATTGGCAAGTACCTTGGTAACCACTTTGTATACACTCCCAATCAAACTTATCGGCCGAAAATCATTAACGAATTTAGCATTCATGACCTTTGGAATTAGGGCAACAAAGGAAGAATTACATCCTTTTGAAAAAGAGCTGTTAACGAAAAAATATTCGACCGCCTCGCAAAAGTCAGACCCAATACAATCCCAATATTTCTTAAAAAATTCAAAGGTGAAGCCATCGGGGCCCGGAGATTTATTATCACCACAGCTCCACACAGCCCTCCGAATTTCATCGCGCGACACACTTCTCTCTAAATCTTCCATTTGATTTTGGTGCAACTTCTTATTAAACTCAAAATTTAATTTAAATCTGTGATTGGCAGGTTCTTTAAATCGAGAAGCAAAGTGGTTAAAAAAAGCGTCTTTAATCATACCTGGTTCTGTTTCCCAAAATCCATCAACGAAAATGCCCCGAATCACTAGCTGAGCTCTCCTTTTATTGATGATGCCATGGAAGAATTTTGAGTTTTCATCCCCCTCTACCGCCCACTTGACTTTAGATTTCTGAAAATTATCTTTCGATTCCATCTCAGAAACATTAAGAAGTTTATGTAGTGCATTACGATGTAATATATTTTTTTAACGATATAATATATTTTTTTAACAAATCTTTTTATAATTTTTACATGGAACATAAATTTACATTTTTTAATGTCATTTTATTTATTTGAGAATGTGTCATTTATTTTTCGAAGATAATTTTTCTTTCTGAAAACAAAATTCAACCTTTTTACGAGATGTATGCTTCATTCTTTTAAGATCTATTTTCATATCGTAAAATTTGGGTGACTCGAGTTGACCTTAATAACCCGATTAAAATTCTTGACTTGATTAACCCGACCTGAATAAGCTTAATTTGTTTCGTGACGGCTTTTTTGACACCCATAGTCAAAACATTATTAAAAAAAATTCAAATAAATACAAATTTAAGGATTTCTCAAGTTTAAGTCTGTTTTACTAATTTTTATTTTCTACTTCATTTCTAATCTCTGAAATTCTCTATATACCGAACGCGCCCTTAGAGGCTAAGGTGTCATAGCACCATAACACCGCCATATATGCTTTAACATTTCAACACCAACACCCAAAAAATCCCATGTAATCATAACACCATTTTAATACTACTTTTGGGACCCACTTTTTTTTTCCATTTATTTAAACAAACTAAAACATTTCACTCATTAAAAAAAATACAAATTGCAATACTTAAAAAAAAATACAAAAATTAAAAAAAAAACATACGAAAAATAAAAAAATACAAAAAAACCATACGGCCCGACGACTAAAATCATTCATCTTCATCTTCACGTTGTTGCCAAATATGCTCCATAAGGTTTCGTTGAAGACTAAGATGCACTTCTTTATCCCATATTTCTTTAGCTTTTCGACGTTTGACATCACATCTTTCAATCCAAGTACGTTGCATATTTCTTGACGGATTAGCATACATTTCGTTCCAGTCGCTAAACGCCATCTTTTGATCTTCTAAAATCATGTTATGCATTATGATGCAAGAATACATGATTCTACGTATCCTATTGACATGGTATTGACGTGCTGGTTGTTGTATTATTCCCCAACGTCTTTGGTGAACACCAAAAGCACGTTCGACATCTTTTCGTGAACCTTCTTGTCGCTTTTTAAAGAAACTATGTTTCTCGTCATTTGCGACCGTGAATGATTTGACGAAAGTTTCCCACTGTGGGTAAATTTCGTCGGCTAAGTAATATCCTTTTTCAAACCCGACACCATTTACCACAAACAGAGCTACATGGGCTATGTCATCAAGAAGGTCGTCAAATAACGGAGAATTATCTAAAACATTAATATCGTTATTTGCACTCGCTACCCCAAAAAACGCATGCCAAATCCACAAATCTTGCGAAGCAACAACTTCCAGCATAATAGTTGGGTATTTTTTTATCACCCCTATTGTATTGCCCCTGCCATTATTTTGGACAATTTTTTCATTCCCAGTGCATACAATCAATGCTTTCTAGCATACCTGGAAAACCATGAATATTCTCATGTGCATCATATATCTTTTCAACGTCGGGCAATGTTGCCTTTCTTAAATACTTCGATATGTACAAATTAATAATGCACTTATTAAAATTATCTAGACAATCACGTGTGTTATGGTCACCCATTTGCAAATATTCATCAAATGCATCGGGTGTATTGCCGTATGCCAATTGGCGTATGACGGAAGTGCATTTCATAATAACACTCATACTCATTCGACCTGTAGCATCGGGTCGATGAGTAAAGAATTTAAAATGCTTTGGAAGAGGATCGACAGTACAAGATTCAATATCTTTGACAATATCTAGAAATAGTTTTCGGCTCATACGATATCTTCTTCGAAAATAGTAAAACGGATACTTACAATAGTCATCAAAATAATCGGCCATCAAACGTCTTTCGGCATCCTCACGGCCACGGTTGATCGGGTTACGGGTCAAGCAAGGTTGATTTTGTTCTTCTTCCAACCGTTGGTTATACTCGTACGCTTGCATCATAAACCACATGTCGGTTTCGTCATCGACTTCGCAAAAATTGTTAAGTTCGTCATCGCTTTGATTCGGATCCATTGTGAAAGGATGTGTTTTTTTAGAGGATTTTTGGTTGTGTGTAAAAAATAGTTGGATATAAAGGGGTATTTATATTGTATTGTGGAGGTTTAAAAAAAAAATAAAAAATTTGAATTTTGCCCGTTACTAGCCGTTAAGGAATTTAAGAAAAAAATGTTTTTTTTATTTATCATGTTGATTTGGGCGTTGGTGGTGTAACTTCCGGCTTAACGCCGTTGGTAAAAAAAATGGGGGGGGAGGGACCGTTATCATTAAACGCCGGCATAACGCCTGGCTCTGTATTATGACACCGTGCCCTCTTAAGGTTTCACGGACTTTGTTACGCGCGTCACTAACTACTAGGACCAAATGAAGGTAATGCCACATTAAAGTCGTATTGAACTAAATGGAGACAATGTGTCATCGATGAATATACAATGAAAAGGTTTTTAAAAATTCTGAGTTTCATTTACAATAAAAATATAGAAAAAATCATTAAAACTCGCTAGAAAGATTAAATTATTTTTTGTGATAAAAAATGTGTTTTGAGTTTTTATACTTGGTCATCTGTTCATCATATTTTCCATTTGTTCATGCAAAAAACCACGTTAAAAAAATTCTTTCGTTTTTCATTAAGCTTCATCTTTGTTGTCAATCTTATAAGTAATTTTTTGAAAACTTTTGTTGAAAAAACAAATGTTGAACAATACAACGATAACGATGAACATAATAGTTTTTTCACTCTTAGCTTCATCATCGATCACGCTAAACATCTCGTGATCAGAATGATCAGTGTTAGAGTTGATACAATTATTGTAATGTTGATTTGAGTTTTTATGATATAATATGCTCTCCAATTTCATCATATTTATACTAAACCATTTGTCCCTATTTATTTAGCGAAACAAAAAAAAAAAGAAAAAGAAGCAAGATAAATCCGTATTTCTTTTAGCTAAAAGATGTACATTGTGGGCTTGGAGCATAAGGGGGCTTTCCTGATACTGATACAATCATATGTTTTGATCGAAACAGTTTCTCATTTCCGGACTTCAAGTTCACCATCTCTAGATGCTCAGGCCTCCCATTCACATTTCGTGCTTGTTTTTATTTTCCTTTTCTGCAAGTTTTGCTCGTTCTTTAGTGTTTTTTTTTTAAATAAAATTTGGTTGAACTCTCGATTTAATGACCAGTCGTGCTTCTACAGTTTGAGTACAGTAATCAACAAAATATATGCATTAACTATTTCATATAAAACTGACTTACTGACATCCCAAAGTCGCAACTCTTGGCATGGTAAAAGTCATGTATAATGCTTCCTTTACCGTCCTTCTTGGAGAGTGAAAGATAACGTGTTGTTTGTTTGTGACTGATCCGGTTTATACGAAGAAGAAGAAGAGCTCGACATGGTTTTTCTTGTAACAAAAGCTGGTTGTTTCGGAGTTGTAAGGCTTGCAATATCACCCGCAAGCATTAGAAGTACATTCGTCATGGTGGGGCGTTCTCCTGGATCTTCTTGCACACACAAAAGCCCAACGATTATGCATTTTAATACCTCACTTGAATTACTAGATTCTAAAAGTCTTTGATCCATCAACTCAAACGGCGTATCTTGTTTCCACAAATTCCAGGTCTGTCATATTTATTGCAGATTAGACTATGATGGAAAAATAGAAATAATTCGAAGGGATATTGGCTTTGAGAAAGCTAAAATTAACTTACATAACCTAGAAGGCTTTGATGGAATTGAGGGGATCCTGTATTCTTTTTACCACTTATAATTTCCAGAACAACTACTCCAAAGCTGAAAACATCTGACTTAATGGAGAAGAAGCCATCTAGTGCGTACTCTGGCGCCATATAGCCACTGCACCAGGACACATTAATTAGGATACAGATCAAGATTACTCAACACGCTTTTCTTTCTCTCTCTGTTGGATTATCATTAGGTGTAGCTAATTGTATATGGACTATGGTGTCGTTTTTTGTAATGCTTCTCAGTTTGGCCCACTGTAGTTCTAAGTAATATTGTTCTTAATTTAAATATACCATTGAAAAAAATACTGTCCTCAACATATCAAGCAGATAAAACAAAAATAAATCTTGCTCTAGTTACCAAGATTTTAAAGTCTTGCTAAAGTACTAACCAGAAGTTTTTCGCTACGGCATAATTCTTCCGAAATACTATTACAATAACAGTTTCTACGTTCTCACTATTTTTTTTAAGAATTTGGAGCATGGGAGCATGAGATGTACTGTAGATTGCAAGATAATATTTGTGAACTTTATGTACTTGGAGTTTTCCTTTTTAATGAAAAAAGCTTATGAATGTGTACTTACTAGGTTCCAATGACTCTATTAGTGCTAGCTTCCATATCTCTGCCTTGAACTATCTTTGCCAAACCAAAGTCGGATATTTTTGGATTCAGTTCTTCATCCAATAAAATATTGCTTGTTTTTAGATCTCGGTGAATAATCCTCAGTCGAGAATCTTGGTGGAGATAAAGAAGTCCTCGAGCAATTCCAATAATGATTTCATACCTTTTCTCCCAATCCAGAGTTATACTTGGTGATTGATCTTGTATAGAGGCCGTAGAATAATTGTTAATAAGTTGATTGATTGATGCCAAAACATATACATTAAAGTCAATATTTTGATATATGGTATTGTTATAAATACTATACCAAATATGAAGGCGTCCAAGCTTTTGTTACGCATGTACTCATATACAAGTATCTTTTCATTCCCCTTCATGCAGTATCCTAGCAATCTTACGAGGTTCCGGTGTTGAAGTTTAGCAATCAGCATCACCTCATTTCTGAACTCCTCTAAGCCTTGGCCAGAAAGGCTACACAATCTCTTTACAGCCACTTCTAGTCCCCCAGGAAGCACACCCTAAACATTACATAAATGCTTATATAGTTTTGGAAAAATAGTTTTTCAGTTAGTATTACTTACAGGGTAGGAATCATGATTACCTTATAAACTGGCCCAAAACCACCTTGTCCAAGCTTATTCGCATCCGAGAAGTTATCTGTAGCGAGTTGTATGGCTTCAAACTGATAGAATGGTATTCCAATGCTTTCTGTATCGTTGTCTCTTGACTGACCTATATCTAGTAACTCCATGGCCCATCTTTCACTATTACCCGTTTGAAGCACATGACTGCTTTCTATGTACGATTAATATCCAAAGTTATTGATGTTATACTCTTTAGGTGAAATTATTCTAATATCTCACATAAGTTTATTAACATTTTTATATTACTTAGAAATGATATGGTAGCCGCCAATACATTTAGGTGTACATGCACGTATCTATACCGAGACAACATGAAGCACAACCCAAATGAACCGACACGGCATAAACAGTTAGGATTGGGTCAAACAGGTTTTGATTTGTGTTCTGGTGGACCAGTCTAACCTGTTTATTATATTACACATGCAGGTCGTGTTCAGTTTGGGGAGGGGTTAAACGGGGCGATCCACCAACCGGTTTAACTCGTGTAACATGCTAAGTTGTTTAACTTAACGGGTTGGAGTGCCCTCACCTGCCAACCTGAACCTGACCCGAATTGCCACTCCTTTATTAGTATGTAACTAATGGTTGCTAGTAGTTACCTTGTTCACCAGTGACTCGTCTCTTGTAATATATATAGCCAAGGCTGCATACTAATAAAATCACAAGGATTGTCATTGTTAAAATCAAAACGTGCGTTAGTCTGAGGATCGATGATGAATTCTCAAGAGAAGAACCTTTTGTTGGGTTGAGATGGCCTATAAGCAAACGCGCATAAGATATTATAGATCTGTATATTTATGTAAAAAATATGAACTAAAAAATTTACTAGCTTCCTCAACGAAAATGTCATCTACTTTTAGATTTAAAAATAGTATCCCCAGAGAAAAAGCAATTTATGTAACTCCAATTTTTTGAACTTCAAATTTACGTAACTCCATTTTTGTAAGAGAACAGCATTCATTTTTTCTATTTAATTAGGAACCAAGTATATGTCATCTAGGTAGTACAGATACCAGTTCCGGAAATTGCACCAGAGATCAATATATCATGGATACAGAAAAAAGGTGCAGTGAATAAGGGAAGACAGTTCAATTGTTTGAAACTTTAATTAATTAAGTACCTTCTGCAGCTGAAACACGTACAGAAATATTATGTGTCCCATTCGTTTGAAGATTAATCAGTTCCGTGTCCCACATCCAACATCGGTTTCCTTGATCTGGACGACCACTCTTTGATAATTCTATGTTTGCAGGAGAATACGAATAAGCCTTGCACTTACAGTTTTTAAGACACTTATTCTCACAATCTGCCCTTTTTTCTAGTTCCAAAAATGGTTGACTTGGATTCTCAACTTTTATCATGTAGACGTTAATGAACACGTCGTCAGGGCGACATATATCAGATGTCGGCTTGCAGTCAGATGAAGCTTCTGCAGGATCAACACGCTGAAATCTATCCAAACACTTACATGTAGTCTGATTGCTTACGTAACACATAGCAAATTTACCACACACTCCATAGATGCTACACTCGTTCTCTGGCTCTTCCCAATCAGGGTTTTGGTTTTGTGCCCAGCTAAAATATTTTACACTTCCAGCATAATCTATTAACAACCTTGAGTGATCATTAAAGACCGCAGAATTATTGGTATTCAACGTATCGTTGCATTGAATTGAAAATTTATTATGTGATGTGCGGTTGTTCAATATACAGTTATTCTTAAGTTTGTTAGCAAGTTGTACACATCAATGTACACCTGGTTTGGTTCAAAATCTTTCAGTGATCCAAAACCACTTTTCCAATGAGTAGCTGAATTTTCTGTATTCAAAATGTGATATTGGCCGCTCTCCAATTTCTGAAACACAAAGCTTCCGGGGCTTGGGTCATTCACACTTTTCCAGGAAGTGAGCTTGAGGCCGGAATCCATAATCATACCAGGAAGGAAAGTATCGGTTGGATTAAGAAAGCTTTGCCATTTTATATCTTCTGAACTAGTGTCTTGTAAAACCGCATTCCCAGAATCAAGCAACTTTAACATCGTGTCAGGACCTCCCCCTGAGAACACCATAATATTTAAATTTGTCATACGAGACTAACTTGTAAAACTGAGATCATAGTAGCTCCTTCGAATGAAGTGCTCACGTAATAAAAATGTTTCTTCATTTTAAGTAAATAATGTAACGTTTTCAAAAGAATGGTACTATAGTAGTCGATCTTCGGCTTGTTGATAATAATTGTGGGGTTGGTAAGTGGATTCTGGCGGTGGATGGAGGTTTTACACAGTTAATGTGTGGGGAAACATGGCGTAGGACAGAATTCCGACATGTGTAGAATTAGTCAGCTGGTTGATGAAAATCAAGAACCTGAGTTAAGTTAAAGATATTCATGATTTATATACTTACAATATTCTCTCTTTTTCAAATTTAATCTCCACGATTCAATCAGTTTGATTTAACAGCAGAGCCGTCTCTAAAATTCGGAAACTTTTGTGGGCCCTGTGCGAAATTATATAATGAGACATTTTGTGAAAAAATGTTATATATAAAATGTCATTATTTATAAGATACAGTACAAATTAGTCATCTAAACCTTTAACATATTGTTAAATGGACAAATTTTGGGGATCATAAAAATTGTGAAGCCTTGTGCGATCACTCACCCCGCACACCCTCAAAGACGGCGCTGTTTAAGAGTACATGTATTGTAGAGCTCGGTATTAATTTATAATTAGTTCTTTTAAAATAACTATTAACGAAAGGCGATAGTGTCGTTATATTATATATATATGTGACCAGGGGCGGAGCTATGCCTTGGCCACCTGTGCCACACATAAATCCAGGGGCAGATCTGTAGCTAACCTAGTGATTTCTCCTGTTTAAAAAAACATTAGTTTTCATTGTTTTGCTAACCAAATTTCAGAAAGTGAATACCCACGTAAAGTAGAGTTAAAATGAGATGCATACCCACATAAAATAGAGAGTTCCAAGTTGAAAGAAAAAAAAGAAAGAGTGAGTTGCAGGTTTTTAGTGCTTTTATTTGGAGGAGGAGACGAGGGAGTTGACAAAAATTCAAGTTAAAACAAGTTGAATGAAGATTGGCCAACAGTTATTTGTGAGGTCTGATAATGATTAATAACAATAACTGCTGGCCAATCAAGTTGTGACTCACAGTTTGTGTCCCCACCTTAACATGTGCCCCTGAGACACATGTTAGAAAAACCCTTTTTATATTTCTCTTTCATCAAAAATATAAAGTAAGGGCTAATGAATTTTGTTTTAACGTTTAACGATATTAATTAAGTTTTGGTTTAAAGTTTTAAATGTTTTATATATTAGATAGTACCAAAATTATTTTCACTCGAAAGGTATCATCTAGGGACGTTAATTTTTCAATGTTATTAAAATCTAAACTAAAGATAACATTCATTTAAAGTCAATATTCACTTTCTAATGACGAAATAACTTGATTAGCGATGTATAAGAAATAATCGATTCTAAAAGTCTCTTCGCTGGTTTTTATAGTTTCATTGTCAACGTCATCATCATAATTTCTATTTCTACAAATAGCGTTTTCCTTTCAAATTTTTGTTTTAAGTTTGTTTTTCTTTACCAATTTCTTTAGCAATACCAAAAACATCTTAAAGCAACTTTTAATTGAAGAATGACATAAAGAAGTGGGTGAAAAGAAAGCCAAAAGAATGAACAATTAGTTTGTGTGATGTGAAATTAAACGTCCGATTCATTCAATGTAAATGGTTTAATGGTTGTTATCACATGGCTTAATTTAACTTTTGCTTATTTTTCATGCAAAAATGGGTCTATTATACACTTAATATATTGTAGGCAAGAAAAATGAAAAGTAGAAACAAAAAAGGCCCAAAACTTTGATTATTTAATATTTATTGGCTAATTCGAGCCTTTAATAATCGTATCTTTAAAGATGACGACAAGAAACACGTGAATGACTTAACGTACATACAAGGTCCTAGAAAATTTGGGGCCTTAAAAAATTAGGGGCCTAAAGCCCTAGCTTCACTTGCTTTACCCTTGAGCCACCACTGGTTCCAAGTTGAAAGAAAAAGAAGAAAGAGTGAGTTGCAGGTTTTGAGTGCTTTTATTTGGAGGAGGAGATGAGGGAGTTGACAACGGGAATGAATTTTGTTTTATTATATTTCTCTTTCATCAAAAATATAAAGTAAGGCCTAATGAATTTTGTTTTAACGTTTAATGATATTAATTAAGTTTTGGTTTAAAGTTTTAAATGTTTTATATATTAGATAGTACCAAAATTATTTTCACTCGAAAGTTACAAAGATTTGAGATTTGATTTTTTTTCTTGTGTTTACTCGAATGATTTATGCTTCTTATTTTTTGTGTTTTTACTCGAAGAGTTTATGCGTCCTGAAAAGAGAGGGTTTTACCCGGTTTGAGACTGTGTGTCGGTGACTTTAAAACCAGTGGATTTACGGCCAAAAAGGTCGGAAACCATAGTTAAAAAAAAAATTGTTTGTGCCACACATAATTAAAATTTCTGGATCCGCCACTGTATGTGACCCACCGAATACCTCATTCAACTCATCTGCCACATTTTCATTCACAATCACACGTGATTTTTAATATAATCACATATGATTTTACCGTCTAGAATGTTGGTCTCGAAATTTGAGTAAAACACGAACCTGTTTGAAAAGATAAAACAAGTTTTACATGATCCAGTTGACATAATAACATCAGTCTTACTTTTCAATGTTTATAATTCTTATTAGGGATAAATCAAAGAATTACTAATGATAGGCTCGGAACACTATCGTATTGATAGACAAATGTAACTCTCCAGTAAGTGAATCATAAGATTGCTAGCTTGGTTTAAGATTAAAGGAGAAGAGGACCATCACTACAATAGATTTGTATTATTTTTGTGTTTAGAATATCTTACTATCTTTGTTACAAACATTTTATTATATGGCTAGAGTTACAAGGGTAACATGTGAGGGTTGTTGAGACGTATCATGCATCCAGTAGAGAAATATATCTTTATTTAATGCTTCTGTTTTTAGAAAGACAACAACAATACTTTAGGAATATGCATAAGTGTTGCCAACGGTTCCCGCCTTTATACCAACTCCTCGTACTTGTTTGACTTTGTTGTACTTGCTTTTCAAAGGTCCCGCTCATATTTCATGTTCAGTTTCAGAGATAGAGTATTTAGAGTTAGAGACTTTGTCAGATCTGAGTGCCTCTATTGTTATGTAACTTTATGTTGATCATAAAAACCACTCAAATTTTTAATAGTGTTCTATTGTTATGTAACTTTTGTGTTTGGATGATTAAAATATAACAATTCTCAAACTTGATTATTATTTGTATGTTATATTTCTTTTTCTTGTTATATATAAAACACATAGTTTCTTTGAAAAATTACACAACAATGAATAGTATTAAAACTTGAGTGGTGTTTATAGTTAAAATAAACTTTAAGTGACTTTCACAAAACTTTGCTACTGTTAGGTAACATCTTCTCATATGTATTATAGAGAAAATTAAATAATGTAACCAATAAACTGTACGCATATATATAGTACTAGACGAGTTTTTGTGCATAACAACGATATTTTCTAACGGCAAACACCTTAGTTGCGATATTGTGGTTAAGTGTTTCGTTCATCGTTTATACATAAAACGTGACAATATCAATATGTAATTGCAATAGTTTGCAACATGCGATAATTGAACTCAAAGAAAAATTCTTAACATGTATCAAAAAAACATATAAAAACATTTAGTAAACTGGAAATAAAACATTACATTAATTATGAAATAAGTAACAATGCATATTATTCGTCATGTAAACACGACACTTGAAGTGTAGACTTCTTCATCGAAGTTTCCATTTGTTACTTTTCATATTTAATTTCCAGTACACGACATTATGTAAACAATAAAATAAAAATTGAACTCTGTATGCATTTCTTTGTTTCCATTTTGTTTTTGAAAGATTGTTAAACCGTGTTTTGATAAGTTTTCATTTATATGTTTGAAAAGCTATTAATCCGTGTTTGTATTCGTAATAAGTTTTCATTTTTTAGTTTCCATTCAAAGTATTTCAAAGTATTAAGAGCACGTTTGATATAGAAAATTTTAGAGCTGGATATGAAATGAAGCAGAGAATAAAAATTAGTAGCGAGAATTTAATGGATTATATCGTTAGGTAACAACAGATACCTTCACCATACAAATGTAAAAAAAAATCATTTGTGTTCAATTTTCTTATCAATCGTTTGTTAGATGGAAAACAAAGAAAAACAATGGGGTTTTATATTTTTTAGAACGGTAAGTTAGTTGTTAGTGATTCGAGCTCACAGTGACATCTAATTGGGGAGTATGCAAGATTCGAACATTCGTCTTAGGGATAAACCCCGCTCGTTTTTCGCTTCTAAAGAAAAACCTTCACGGTGAGACTCGAACCCGAGACCTTTCGCATATGGTAAGTTACTAACAACCATTTATATAGTTACCAGTTAAATAAGAAATGAAAGCGTATCTTCATTTTTAAAACCCAACGAGTCATTTATTGCCATCAACAATGGCGTCAACCAAATTGAAGATTCCTAATTATGTTCTATAACAGTTTGCAATTAATTTCCGTCCATTTCAAGTTTCACTTTACTTCTTTCTTAAGGGAATTGATTTGCATAGTTTGAGAATTGATTAAGACGCTTTATTTATGCATTAAAAACTTGGGATTTTGCTAAACTCTGTCCACTGTGCATGGTTTAATCCATTTAAAAAAGGAATATTTCAATTAATTCAAGTAAAAATCAAGTTTAAATATAGTAATTTATAAGTTCATTTAATGTGCATTTAATGTATTTTCTGGCTAATTAAAAAAGTTTTTGTTTATTAAATGCACCTTAACCTCTACCCAGTGAGCAGAGATTAGCAAAACCCAAAAACTTGTACAATATTGAAATTTTACTTTAACTACTTGTATATTGAAGTGTGCAAATCATTAGCCTTTTCTTAAAGGTTTTTAACGGTAGATTAGCCTGATCACTTTACTCAAGTTTTTTGCAAAAATGATGGCATTTTCATTCTTGTTTGTAAATATGGGTCCCATTTATTTTTACTTGTAAAAATGGGTTTGTTGTATATCGTGGGACTACTAAAGTGACAAAATCATATTTACTTCCATCATCAAATTTTCATTTTGACCCTTTAACATAAGTATTTTGTTTGTATTTGTCTTCACTTTCATATTTTGTTTCAATATTTTATCTTATTAATAATTTCAAATTTTTGTTCATCCAATAAGATTTTCTTAAATTGTATATTTTTTGGATTTTACTTTTTTTTACAAATGGCGATATATTAAAACACACGAGCAAAGCACTGGAGAAAAAACGATTTACAACATGTTTTTACTGTTAGACTGTAAAATTATCATGTGTATTCGTATTGGGCTCAAGCCCACATCTAGAATCATCTATGTATTTGTATATATATTATGTCGTATAATGAATAACACACACAGACATTTATCCCACTTACATGGTATCAAGCCTTCCATTCGATCCTAAAAACCATAATTTTTTTTTCTAACTTAATCGCTTTTATAAATTGGTGCTCAGGTCACCTTTGTTTATTGGTCGTGCTAGGTCACGCATATTGGTTTTGTTCTTCGTGCACGGTCACGAAGCTTTTTTTTGTCATGCAAGGTCACGTCCTCTTGTTTGTGTGCAAGGTCACGCAACATCTTTGTTGTGCTCGGTCACAGTTGGTTCCCTTGGTTTTGCCTGCTACGTTATTCACTTTCCCTAAACCTAAATCTTCACTACACCCACTTTTCCCTCCAAACCTTAACAGACTCTGACATTTTTTTTTCATAAACCCTCAAGGCTCGATATACTTCTTCTAACCCCAATCGGCTCACTGTTACATCACTTTCATCATGACTGGCCCTACTACTACTACCAATGACCTTCTCACTCAATTACTTCACAAATTGGAGAATCTGGGAATTGCTAATAATTCCCCACAACACTCACCCGTTTTTGCATTAAAACGAGTAGTGTCCATACACTTTTCCCTAGATTCATGGGCCCAACAGGAGCCCACCTGTTTTTATTATTCACATGTTCAACAAAACATGCCGCCCCATTTTCTGGGTTCTTAATCTTCAGGGTATACATTGTTTTGCAACCAGGGGGGCCAACTCGATTTATCCGGTGGTCAGCCCAGTCCAACCACCAACTTCAGTGGGTCGCGTCCAAGGTGTTTATCAGGCCCAGCCGTTAGTCCAGCCCAATGCACAGGGCCCAAAGTTGACACAACCGGCCCAACTTGGATCCATGCCAGTGACACTCGGTTTAGTGGGTCCCACGGCTGCCCCGGGACAGGAGACCACACTTCCGCATGCATTCACTACCGGGACACCTTATGACCCCGCTTTTGGCGCATGGAATTTCGATACAGGTGCAAGCTCTCATCTTAATAATTTAGTTAATAGTCTTAGTGAAAATTTTAATACGTGTATGTATCCGTCTGTCTCGGTTGGTGACGAACATTCTATACCCATCACTAATACGGGCCATAGTATTTTGCCAACTTTTGTTAGACCTCTCCACCTAAATAATGTCCTTATCACTCCTCATATTGTCAAAAACTTAATATCTGTTCGTTAGTTCGTTCGTGATAATAATTGCACGATTGAATTTGACGCGTTTGGTTTTTCCGTTAAAGACTTCATGACTCGTCGGGTGCTTCTTCGATGCGATAGCACGAGGGACCTTTACCCGGTCACGCATCCTTCTCCAATCCCTTGTGTTTTCCTTGTCAGTCAACATACGTGGCACCAACGTCTTGGATATCCAGGAGGTGACGTGTTACGCCATCTCGTTTCTAATAATGTTATTTCTTGTAATAACGAGAAACCTCCGGTTCTTTGCCATGCTTGTCAGCTTGGCAAACACGTGAGGCTTCTATTCGTCAGTTCCAATACTGTCGTTACTTCTTGTTTTGAAATTATTCACTCGGATGTGTGGACCTCACCCATACCAAGTTTCTTAGGGTTTAAATACCATGTGTTGTTTTTAGATCACTATTCGCAGTTTGTTTGGGTTTATCCTTTGCTTAATAAATTTGATGTTTGGTCTAAATTTGTTTTGTTTCGTACCTATGTTCGTACCCAGTTCAAGTGTGGAATTCGTTCATTTCAGTGTGATCATGGTGGAGAATTCGACAATCGTAACCTTCATAAACTTTTCGTCGAAAATGGTATTCGGTTTCCATTTTCATGTCCCAAAACATCCCAACAAAATGGCAAATCCGAACGAATGGTTCGTACCATAAATAATCTTATTCGAACTTTACTTTTTTAAGCCAATCTTCCACCCACATTTTAGGTTGAGGCTCTCAATATGGCCACTCACTTGCTTAATATTTTACCTTCCACTGCAATTACCAATGAGATACCTTATACACGCTTATTTGGAAAACAGCCGGACTATAGCCTTTTACGTACTTTTGGTTGTTTATGTTATCTTCACCTATATCCTAATCACAAACTTGAACCACGTGCCACACCCTCTATATTTGTAGGATACGCTTCCAATCATCGTGGGTATCGTTGTCTTGATTTAAAAATAAATACGATCATCATTTCTCGTCATGTTACATTTGATGAGACCGTTTTTCCTTATGTCTCCACTCAACCAGCTTTACCACCTACCTATACCTTTTTAGACGACATACCCAATATTATACCACCAGTAATTCCAACCAATCCTGCTGTGGAACTCCCACCTGAACCCATCACTCTGATTCATAACACCGAAAATCAAGCCCACTCACCTCAACAACTCTTACCGGACCAAGTTCAAACCATCGAAAATTAAGCCCATTCACCGCCTCCATTCACATCCGCGGTCCAACAACAAACGCCTACCACAACTCAATCATCCGCGACCCAACACGGACCTGTGGATCAACCACCTATTATAATTCCTGATCCACCTGAAAACCCGAACCCAGTTTCGGTTCACCCCATGGTCACACGTTTCTGTGTCGAGACTAATCGTCCCACTTAACGTCTCACTTTACATGTGTCTTCGGTTTCACCTTTACCAAAATCTTATCGTGATGCGTTTAGTGATCTAAACTGGCAAAATGCTTTGCGTGATGAATATCATGAGCTTATTAAAAACAAAACTTGGACTTTAGTACCTAGACCACTGGATACCAATATTGTGCATTGTATGTGGCTTTTTAGCCACAAGTATCTGGTAGATGGCACGCTTAGTCGCTACAAGGCTCGTCTTGTGGCGAACGGTAGCACACAGTTAGAGGGGATTGATGTTGATGAGACTTTTAGTCTGGCTGTTAAACCGGGTACTATTCAGACTGTCCTTAGTTTAGCTGCTTCTCAACATTGGCCGATATTCTATCAGTTTACAGGCCATACCAGAGGTGATGGTTTGTAAGAGTTATTTTTTTGCATCTACCACAGAATTTGGTTTAGCATATTCCTGAGCTGATTGGGCTAGGTGACCTACTACTTTGACTCGTAGATCGACTTCAAGGTATTGTGATTCTCTTGGCAACAACTTGCTTTCTTGGATCCTGCTAAGCGTCAGTCGTCGCTTTCACGTTCTAGTCTAGCGGGCGAAGTATCGTGGGTTTGCCAATTCCTGTTGCCTGAGACTTATTGGTTCAGCACTTTATTGTGTGAGTTGCATACTCCTTTTGTCTTCTGCAACGCATGTTTACTTTAAAACGAATAGTGCAGTTTATTATGCTTGCAATCCATGTTCAGCATCAGTGAACCAAACACATTGAGAATTGATATTCCCCCTTTGTTTCGTGATTTGGTTGCATACTGTGCGGGAGTCAAGGTTCGAGTACTTCATGAGCCTTCCTAATAGATCAGTTTGGCAGCATATTTAAACCAAGTTTTATCGTCGGGTCATTGTTTGAAGAATTTCGCTTTAGTTTGAGCGTCCGGTGTCCTCCTGCTCAAACTGCGGGGGAGTGTTAGCCTGTAAAATTATCATGTGTATTCGTATTGGGCCCAAGCCCACATCTAGAATCATCTATGTATTTGTATATATATTATGTCGTATAATGAATAACACACACATACATTTATCCCACTTACATTTACAAGCAATTCAAATAAATTTTTTATTTTTATGAGATTTGTTAACAACATCAATCAAGTTGTTAACAACTGAATATCCGATATTCAAGCTTAAACATTATATTTATAGTTCAAACTAGTGGTGGGCAGAAAAACCAAAAAGATCGAAACCAAACCTAAAATAAAAAAAAACCAAACCGAAATAACCGATAAAAATAATAACCGATGGTTCGGTTTTTACTTTTTCAAAAACCAAAATGTTTAGTTCGGTTTTTGTCAAAAAACCGAAACCCTAATAACCGAACCGTAGCGATTTTGTCATATAATAATATATATTTAATATAATATAAACAAATAAGTAAGTGAATCAAATTTACAAATTCATATTTATTTTATGGGTGGATTTGTAATATAATTGTCTTAACGTTTATGTGAGTGCTCAACATTCATGTGTGTTTACTTGACCATGTATTAATATGTATTTGACAATAATCATACTATGTGTGTTTGACTTGTGAAACCGATAGAAACCGAAATAACCGAAACCGAACCAAACTTTTCGGTTTGGGGAAAAATAAAAACCGAACCATCGGTTTTTATTTTTGATCAGTTATTTCGGTTTTTTTTTGTTTTTGGTTTGGTTTCGATCTTTTTGTTTTTCGGATCACCTCGTTTATAAATATAACGAGGTTTGTAAACCTGCGCTCCGCGGTGGAGCGCGGTGGGTTTTTTAAAAATGTTTGAAAAAAAACGAATAAAAAGAACGTGGAGGGTTTTTTAAAAATGTTTGAAAAAAAAGTCGAGCCGGGTCAACCCGTCGGAACCCGCGGGTTTTCCGTCGGGTCAACCCATATATATAGTGGGGTGCATTTAATGAGCATCCTGCTCATATAGTAGTAATAGTAATGTTTTTGCCTGAATATCCGATATTCAGTTGTTAACAACAACTTGCTTGATGTTTTTAACAAATCTCATAGAAAAACAAAAATTATTTGGATTGCTTATAAAAATATGTTGCAAATCGTTTTTTTTCTAGCGATTTGTTAATGTCTTTTTAATATATTGCTTATTGAAAAATAGTAAAATCCATAAACATATGTACAATTTAAGAACATTTTATTGAACGGATAAAAGTTTGGAATTAATAAATAAGATAAAATTTTGAAACAAAAATTGTCAGGTAATACAAATATAAACAAAATACTCATACTAGAGGGTCAAAATGGAAATTTAAAGATGAAAGTAACATGATTGTGCGAGTCTAGTAGGGTCACTATTACGGGGTGTCAAATGGGTTGATTCGACCAGACCCGAACCCGATAAAACCTTATAGGGTCGGATTAATTCGGATTCAACTTAGCTTATCGGGTTTATCAGGTCAACCCGATAGCCTAATAGAGTTGGGTTAGGGTCTTAATTAATTTCTTATCGGGTTATCGGGTCAACCTGATAAACCCGATAAAAAATAACCACATATTAACAAATCTTTATTAACAAAAGCCTCTGTCTATTAACATACGACACTTTTTTTATTAGCATTCAACACTTCCAATTGCTTGTTACACATCGTTACTTATGTTTCTCTCTTACATAGTATTTGTTTACATTTGCAAAGTATTGTTTATCCTTTGTTTATATATGAGAAGGATTTGTCATAAGTGGGATTCCCACTGTGGGAGCTGATCTTGTGGCATGTCGCTTGAAATGAGAAGGGCTTACAGTGAGGTAGACAAACTAATGTGTTGTATATTCATTGTTTAACATATTTAACCCAAAAACAGTTACTTTGGTAATTTGTTTCGATATATGAAGCACAAAAGTATGAAATGTGTTTATAATCGTGCTTATGAACTGTGGCAAATATGTTTTTAACATGTTTCTGTTATTTGAGGTTGTAATTTTTATTCATTTACCTAAAAATGAGTTACATGTGAGTTGGATTTTATATCAAAAGGATCAAATGGGCCAAATTGAAAGAGGAGCTTGAAAGTACGCATAGTAATGCAGGTCGTTTGATTAAAAGACTTGGAGTATTGTTATACAAGTAAACTATGGCATTTATAACCAACTAACTCATCTTACAGAAAAGTTCTAATGTATGGATCAGATTTATGCATGGGTTAACGCATGTATATATAGATGATTGGTTGTCATTGTGGCTAAAATTGTTTTTTCACATGAATCTGTTACGGGTTTATAATTAATAGCATTAGGATTTTTTTTCTTTCTAACATGCAACCCGATAACCCGATAGACCTAACCCGATAACCCGATTGACACCCCTACACCATATATAACTAACCTATTTTTACAAATGAAAGTAAATGTGACAAACAAGAATGCAAATGACACCATTTTTGCAATATACCACTTTACTTCTTTTTTTTTTAAAAAGATTTTTATGTTTTAAAAATTGACAAACATATTTTACGAGTAGTAAGGCTGGACTAGGTGAGTTTACAACTCGCGCGCGAGACCCATCCCGACCAAAAAGTCACCTCACTTTTTCCTCACTAACTCGGCGAGTTTGGCAAGAATTGGGAGCCAACTATGTGAGAAACTCACATAGTGTGAGTTGTGATAATGGTGCCCCCCAGCCATTATACATAATTTAAAAAAAAAACATTTTTACTTATAAATACTCACTACTTCACCAATTTTTATACACAACTCTCTCATTTCATATAAACTTCTCACATTCATCATTTACACAAAATGAATTCGTATACGTTTATGGCATAGATTTCGAAGAAGGAGAAGAAGAAGTTACTAGCCGTAAGAAGACTTTTATTAAACGAGTGATTGCGTTTATTAAGCGTAGACGACGAGCAAACCGACTGACAAGAAACAACATAACTCGAGATCGTTCTGGTGCTCATGAGCGTTTAGTCGCCGCTTTTTTAGCGAGTACCCGATGTACGGTGAAGTAAAATTTCGGAAGACGTTCCGAATGACTCGCCTTTTTTTCATCGAGATAGTTACTGCTGTAATTAATCACGATCCATTCTTTCGTAATAATATTGATTGTACCGGAAAAGAAGACATTTCCGGGTTGCTAAAGTGCACATCTTCAATCCGTCAATTGACATACGGCGTTCATGCTGAGTTTCTAGATGAATATATGCAAATCAGCGAGAGAACTTCACGTACGGCTCTTGATCATTTTTGTCAAGCTGTTATGCAAATTTATGGGCCTGAGTTTTTGAGGAAACCCACGGTGACTGATGTCGAAAAACTCTATCTGCATCACGAAGAAAAGCACGGGTTTCCGAGGATGTTAGGAAGCCTTGATTGTACGGATTGGGAGTGGTTCGGTTGTCCGTACGCATTTAAAGGGCAATACGTTAGACGTGATCATGGTCTGAATCCCTTCATTTTGCTTGAAGCTGTTGTGTCGCAAGATTTATGGATATGACATGCTTTCTTCGGTGTTGCTGAGTCGAACAACGACATCAACGTTTTATATCAATCACCTTTATTTAACGATCTTAAAATCGGACGAGCACCAGAGATTCCTTTTGTGGCTAACGGCGTAACTTATCCAAGTGGATATTATCTTGTTGACGGGATATACCCGGAATTGGCGCCTCTCATTAAGACGATCCCAGAACCAGCTGATGATGACCATAAGCGAATTTTGTATAAGCAAAAGCAGGAATCGGCAAGGAAAGATGTCGACCGAGCGTTTGGTGTTCTGAAAAAGAAATGGGCCATACTAGCCAATCCTACACGAGCGCTCAAAAAAGAAAGAATTATTAATATGATGTACGCATGCATCATATTACATAATATGATTCGTATATGCGATATCTCCAAAATGGTTCCGAGAGGAAATGCATCAACCGGACGACCCGTTACGAAACGAGGAACAAGTGCAACACGTTATGCTTTGGATCAGATCAGCACAAGCACATCAAAACCTTCGACATGATTTGATTGAACACTTATCTCGTAATGCTTAGTTTAATCTTTATTTGTAATGTCTTTTTAATATTCGAAGTCTGTAATGTTTTTAATTTATGAATAAAAGTATTTAAATTAAAAAAAGGGTGAGTAAGGTGAGTTTTGTTGGTAAGGTGAGTTCTTGTTACGGTTGAAAGGTGAGTTGTAAAGTGAGTTTTATTTGGAAAGAGAAAGCTGATGTAGTGCTGACGTGTTAGGTGGGAAACCCACCACCACTCCATCTAGCCTAATATCTAATATTGTTTCATGATTCACATCATTAATAATCTAGTTTCAATTCAAATAAATAAAAAAAGAAAGGGTTAAAGGTTGAAAAATGGTGAGCGGCGGCAATAAGATGTGGAAAAGAAGAGAGAGAGATCAGATGTATGAGTGAGGCTTTTAATAGAGATAACTGAAATGAGTCGGGCTTTTAATTGGGACTTTTATAAAAACCATATATTTCCCTTTCAGCTTTAAAAATATTAGCATAATCTTTTATTTATTTACATGAGAAGCACAATTGATCACAACCATTAATCTAACAATCAAACGGTGTACATTAGTTCTGTCAGTTCTCGCATTAAGATTAGTGCTGAAAACAAAGTTACAAACAAAGATAAAAACTTAATATATGTATTATCCTATGCTATAATATATATATATACTATACTCTCTCCAACCGCCACTCTCACGATATATATATATATAGTGGGATTTTCTTTGCAGAACCACTTTTTTGTACAAAATCTACAGAACCATTTATAAACCGTTAGAATGCTTGATCAATGGTTATAATTGATTGTGCCATTTATGTAATTATTTGAAAGATGAAACCATTTCTTGTAAATCTAAAAGGGTAATATAGGAAATCTACATTTAATATTTTCAAAAACTGATCCACCCATTTAGGGGTACAGATTTTCTTTATTCTCTTTCTTATAGATCAGTTTTGTATTTCAGAATTGTTGGCACCGAACGTGATCGTGGTTTGTCTTTCCGATTTGGTGGCGCTGCCTGTGTTTTGGTGGTTGCGTTTTGTCATTGACCGTTTGTGCAGTATGGTGGCCTTGAAATGGAGCGACTTGCGTTTAGACTTTATTCATGGTAAGTTTATGAATTGTTAATTTTTTTAGTTGGGTGAAATATGAATCAAAAAGTCAATATGTTGATCGACGATCATTGCCTTATCGAAAACACAAGATGTTGATCGACAATAAACATATTGGTTGCTACTGATCTTGTGTTCTTTATAAGGATCTAAGGTTAGATCTTAAGTTTATTCAAGGGTTTGGGTATCTTTTTCAATCTAATGTTATTGTTTGAATTCATCTAATGTTTTTGGGTTTAAGATCTTAATAGGGTATCGGGTAGGTTCTTGATCTATGATGGGTTTGTCTAAGATCTATAAAGATATATTTTTGAAAGAAAAAAGAACAACATGACATTGTTATGTCTTTTTTTTATTATTTTGAAAAATTATGTTTTATATTTAGAGATCTAGTGCTATAGGTAGTTGTGCATCCTCATGTTTTTGTCTGCGTATAATGACTTAGAAATAGAACCGGACTAATAGATGTTTTGAAGTAGTCCCATTTTGTCTCATGTTAGTACCAGATCTTAGGTTGTATATCCTTATGTTTTTGTCTAACCATGGTTTAAAAATCAAGATAAATCTACAAAGTAAAAAAAAGATATAGATATCTATCTAGTGCTATAGAGATTTAGTGTTATATGACCACGAAACTAATGTAATTTCATTTGTGGTAATAGGTTCATGCTTAAGTAGTTATTTAAAAAAATACTAACATGATAATGCTTTTGGTAGATTATTGAATTAAACCAAGGACTATTTGCTACTAATTTAATGGAGCACATGTATATTTTTGTTTATGGCTTATTTATCAACTAGTTTTACAATTAATTTAACAAGGTATTTCATATAATTTGATATAACTAGTTTTTCTTGTTTTTATATATTTATTTCAAGGGGATGGCTTAATCATTGGAATGACGGTGTGTCGATGTGCACATACATGTTTTGTTATTTTTAAAAATTGTGCATGTATGTTATGCTTTTTAGTATGATAAAAAAAGTTAGTTTACTAATTTTATTGGTCTTAAAAATAATATTAGTCTTAGAAAATAAAAAATTGTATCAACAAGGATTCAAAGAAGGTTTAAATTTTTTTCCTAAACAATGTTGTTTAGAAAATTTTTTGAGCCAATAATGGAGTATTGAGGGAGACATGCTGGGCTTTCTCAGAGCAATTTCCTATGGGTAAAAAAGGTCAAACCAGTGTTGACATGTAGATTTACTTTGTGGTGTTAATTTATTCCTAGCCTATAGTACTTTATATGTGTTTTTAATTAATCTTTGTTTTGGTTTGTTAGAGTTTAACATTTTTTTTGGTTTTTTAGCATGCATATACGTTTTTAGAAGATGGACACATATGTTTTAATGTATTTGACGAGAAAGCATATCATGCACATATGTTCTTTGAAGTGTGCATTTATGTTCTTTGAAGGGTGCATTTATGTTCTTTGAAGGGTACTCATATGTTTCAACGCATTTATTTGCTTGAGGAGAGGGAATCCGTGCACGATGTTATTCGGAGAGAGTGGAAACATGTTTTTTAAATGACAACACTTCTATATTTGACAAAATACATTTGTATTTGAATTGTATATCATTTTATATCAAATTTTGTATGTAGTATTTATGTCTTGATTTGTTATAAATTTAAAGGTTACATGTGTATGTTTATGTTTTATGTTATAAATTTCAAAGATTAAAAATGATTACATTATGAAAACAGATGTGAACTACACTTTTTAAAAAAATGTTAAGTCTCAATGGCCTGTAATAATTATACGCAAAAAAAGAACGAATGGTAAAATATATGTAATATTTGTAAAGAGAGAACAACATATGCGCACCTGCACTTTTAAAAACATGTATGTTCATAAAAATAAATGAATAAAAAAAATTTTTGAATTTTCGCGCGCTCTCGCTCGAGAATAAATTAAAAGGAGTGAGTTGAAAATGGTTTTAATAAAAAAATTCAAAAAAAGGACAAAATGTGTATTACCAAATTATACGCCCTTTTTAATTTAATTTTTTTTATTTTTAATAAAACTAGTTTTTGATTGGTTTATAGTGGTTCTGTAGGTTCTGTATAAAAAAATGGTTTTGCAAAGAACGGTCCTCTATAATATATAATATATTAATATATATATACATACATATATATATATATATACATACATATATATATATATATACATACATATATATATATATATACATATATATACGGGGACTTTATTTTCAGCACCATTTTAAATGCGAGAACCTCTTCTAAAATCAAGAAAATACATGCACGCGTTCAATAATCGTAGGAATATCCACATGTTCTTGTGTATCATCTGAACTCTTCCTCTTCTTTCACAAAAACCTTACACTCGGCCGCAATAAAGCCATTTCACGCCTTATAAGAACATACATGCACACCTTCCAAGAAAAAAAATTTGTATTTCCAATTTCGCATAAATTCTTTAGAACAAATATGTTTTTTTAAAACATATTTGTTCTTTTTAGAACATATGTGTAGAAATACTGTTATTGAAGGCGTGCATGTATGTTTTTGCATCAATTGCTTCTCTCTTCTTTTTAATATATCTTTTTTTTAATTCTAAACATTCATGTGAGTCAAGTTGATTATATCTGACCCATATTTTCTCAAACCCAAATCCTAAAGTCATTCATATAAGCTAAACAAACGGACCCTAACTTTGTTATTCTTTTACTTAATCAGGTTGAAGCACAGGATGTCTAAAGGTTGGATAAAAGCATTTTAGACCTCTAATTTATTTGTCAAAGGTTGGATAGAAGTACGAGATGTCAAAAGTGTTTTGTTTATGTTTTATTATATAAACTAATTTTACAATTACTTTTAGATGGCATGATTTGATATAACAAGTTTTTTTCTATATTTGTTTCAGCGTGGATGCTCAATCATAGGAAAGACGTAATGTGATTAAGATGATCAACGAATGGACTTGTGCTTTTAGAAGGCGTGCACATATGTTCTCGAAATACGTGCATACATGTTTTTGAAAGACGTGCACATATGTTATAATGAATTTGAAATGCGTGCATATATGCTCTAATGAATTTGACGAGAAACCACAGCGTGCACATATGTTCTTGAAATAATACACATATGTTTTAACGAATTTGATGACAAGTGAAGCGTGCCATATATTTTTGGAAGAGTGCACAAATGTTTTTGAGTGACGTGCACATCTATATTTAACAAGATATATTTGTATTTTAATTGTATTTCATATTATATCGAATTTTTTGTATACTATCTATTTTTTTGGTTTGTTATAAATTTAAATGTTACATATATGTTTATGTTTTTGTTTATAAATTTAAAAGGTTAAAGAATGTACAACATAAACATATGTGAAATTACCATTTTAAGCAAACAAATGGGATGTCTAAACAATTATATGCAATACACGTACGTAAAATTACAATATTAAAAAAACACATATGCACCTTTTTTATTTTTTGAAAACATGTATGTTAAAAAAGTATAAATGAAAAAAAAATTCAAAAATTAAAAGGTTTAAAAAATGTTTTTTAATTAAAAATATTGAA